>JAQIXS010005865.1:0-11745 GCA_034700785.1 Rossiulus vilnensis
GTTGACTGCTTGACCTGCCGTGGTGCAATGCTTTTCCTTGGTTAACTAGAGGTTTACCTCGAGTGTGGCTTAACTTTTGTTAAACTTTTACTTTCATCCTTTTGTTAAGCTTTCGTTAACTTGAGCCAACTCCCCCCCCCCCTAGTTTTACCCTTACGTTAAGCTTTCGTTAACCTTTTCTTAGTGTAAGTTAAGCAAAACCCAGGGTGAACATCTAATTTTCAGGGTATCTCAGGGTAAACCTTTTTGTTAAACTTTTGTCAACTCAAGTTAAGCCAAACCCAGGTGAACCCTTAGTTTCACCCTTACGTTAAGCTTTTGTTAACTTTTTTTTTAACGTAAGTTAAGCCGAACCTAGGGTAAGCCTCTAGTCAACCGAGGAAAAGCCTTGCACCACAGCAGGTTAGAAATTAACCACTGGTTAACGTTAACCCAGCCAACAGGCGAGATTAGCCCGATGTTTGTAATACAATGCAATTTTTCCCAGAATTCCTCGCTGCAACGGGCCGTCTCCGCGTCTTACCGTACCTAGAGGGTTATAAAACCCCTATGCGGCAAAACGGTTGAAGAAAAACTCTCTCAACCCTTAGGTTAACTCGCGGTTAACCTTCAATGGCGCAACCGGCCCTTAGGTTTCAGAAATGCCACCGTTTTGCGCAGCCCCCCATTTCTCGAATCCAACTTCGCCACGCTCTCGTCTGCCGGCTTGTTTTGCGTGTTTTGGCTGCCAGAGCTGATGTGCGTTTTTTTGCTCTCGAAAGTCTTATTTTGATGAGTTTCTTCGCCTTTTTTCCCCACCTTCTTCTCTTCTCGTTCTTCCTGTTCTTCAGGCGTGTTGCGGAAATCCAGAGCTTTGCTCGCCTGCTCTTTTTGCTGGATTGTTTTCTGCTGGATGTGTGCGTTCGGCACTGATCTGCTGATCGGCATTCGATCTGCCTCAATATTTCTCATTATTGAAATGTGACTCCTGGTAAAAGTACCAAGTGAAGCTTGCGTTGACGTCAAAGACAAGTTCCTCAATGTTTAGCAACGATTTTTCTGTGTTGGCTTAGTCTTGCTGGCCGTTTGCTGGATTTTCGCAACACGCCTTTCGGTTCGTCCGAACGTGCTTTTTTTTGGGGCATTTTTTCTTCTCCTTTTCGTCTTTCGCGAATCCAAGTTTCATACGCGTCCTTTTTTCGTCATCCCCCCCATTGTTTTGGGACCCTAAACGCTCCAGGTTCTCTCCAAACGCCCTCCATTCGCCACGGCGATTTATGGCATTCCAGTCACATCTCTGTTTTGTTTTCTGACAAACATTGGTGGGCCAGCGTTTCACTACCAAGAATGTCAGGGTGGCAAGCAAGTCCTGAAAGCCCTAAATATTCTTCAAAAATTCCAGAAACTGCTAAACAATTCAAAAACATTGAAAGTTTGAAACCGTTATAATCGTTTCATATTATTACCTATCCTGTGTGATGTGTTAATTAGATAGATAGATAGATAGATATTGCATATTCTCGTTCGAAGTTCAAAGAACTTGAGTGATACGAGTATTATCCGATATCGGAATACAATTACATCACAATTTTAAACATGAACAATATAAATGACCATCCTATTTTTTGAATTTATTTTTTGAATTGAATTTATTAAGCGTAGAAGTTGCCCTATCACAGAGTAGGGCAGACAGGGTAGAGTTAGTCTTGTATTAAACTAGAAACATAAATAAGGAAGAAAATAATGCATCCTAAAAGTATTACCATTTGAAAAAAAAACTCTTAAATAGACCAAACATTTAATCTTAAAGTCCGAAAACTGCTAAGCAATTCAAAAACATTGAAAGTTTGAAACCGTTATAATTGTTTGAAATTATTACATGCCCTGTGTGACTGTGTTGTCAAACGCCGTTTATTGTGTTTGACAACACTTCCCTTAATTGAATTTATTAAACGTAGAAGTTGCCCTATCATAAAAATAATAATAATAACCTACCACATGGCAAATCACTTGCTGCCTGTAGGGTACTATTTGAATTGAATTGAACTAATGTTGTTCTTGTATTATTGCACTTATATACCAACATCTTATATTAATAATATAATAACGTAAACAAGGAATAAAGTCATCAACGCCATAAATCCTAAAATTTAATCCGAAAAAGTCCTTAAAAGTTTGCCGCCATGCTTGATAAAAAATTCCCATTAATTTTTTAACGTTATCGATTTCCGACGTTGTTTTTAAAAGGGTATTTTAGTTGGTAGACATAGTTTCCAGACGGGTTTCGGCAGTGCTCTCGTTTCCTTCGATCGTTCCGCATTCGTTATTTTTAAATATTTTTTAAAAATTTTTTTTTGGTAATGTCATTATATTTAAGCGATGAAACCGGTTTTATCCTTCATCGGCATCAGACCGCGTAACAACCTCCGCCACGGGTTTTGTGTTCGCTTCCTGGCCCTGACCGGTTTTTTTTTTTTTTATAACAAATTTTAAATACTAGTGGTCTTCCGTGCCAACGACGACGACGAGCGAATGACAAGAGCCGCCGCTTTGGTTTGAAAACCTAGTTTTTTTAAAGTATTTTTTTTAGACGTAGTTAGAAATACTTAGCGTTTATAGCGGAGTCCGGTGTTTTTATTTTCGTTCTTCTTGTTCCACGGCACCCGTGTTCATTCTCTTCATTCTACCGTCCTCCTCATCCTCATCTTGTCCACTTCGCCATCTCCATTATCCACCCCCCCTACCCAATCCTTTCCTCTTGACCATTTTTTAATCCTCTAGAACTTCAAAATATTTAAGGCCGAGATTCTGCTCGCAAAGCTGCGAAGGGATCACAACCGCTCCTCGTCCGACTCGGAGGTGCTGTCGCTTCTTCTTCTTTCTTCTTGCTTCTTGCTTCCTCTTTCATTGCTGCTTTCTAGTCCTTTTCTTGTTTCGTACTTTCGCAGCTGTGCTTTTTATTATTATTATTATTATTATTTAAACTGCGAAAAGAAAGGAGCCCGGTTTTGGTCAAGTTTTGTTTTACTTCCTTAAAATTGGAATGTTCGAAAGTTTCGAATGTTCCAATGAATGGAACGGCGGCCGCGCACGAGGCGAAGCGGATGTGGGCGGGGCTAGGGGCTGGAACGTTGCCTTGGAAACGTTGGAACTCGCCCGCCAACATGGCCGCCTCCAGATGGATGCGATAGGCCTATCAACCCGGGGATTTTTTTGATGTTTTTATTTGTTTTATGGATTCGTTTCTGGATCCGCTGTCTCGAAGGTCTTGGCATCGGAGATTCGTCCCGGGGTTTTACTTGTTTCGTTACTCAGTCGGGCGTCGCGAACGTCCCGTAAATCCTGTATTTCCTGTCTTTCGTTTAATTATCCTATATTTTAGCAAAATATCCTATATTTCCTATAGTTTAGCAAAAAAAATCCAATATTTTAGCAAAATATCCCATATTTCTTATAGTTTAGCAAAAATTTCCTATATTTTAACAAAACATTCCATATTTCCTATAGTTTAGCAAAAAAATTCCAATATTTTAGCAAAATATCGTATATTTCCTATAGTTTAGCAAAAAAATTCGTATATTTTAGCAAAATATCACATATTTCCTATAGTTTAGCAAAAATTTCCTATATTTTAAATAAAAATCCAATATTTCCTATAGTTCAGCAAAGTATCTTATATTTCCTATAGTTTAGCAAAATTTCCTAAATTTTAGAAAAATTTACTATATTTCTTATATCTTAATGATTTTAAGAAGTGATTATTTACGTTTTTCTTAGATTTCGACAAATTGTATTTCGTTCAGTAATTCAATAATTATCTAAATGTGCTGAGGGGGATCAACTTCAACCCCCTCCCCACCTCCTTGACCCCTGCATGGTCAGCACTGGACTATTTCCAGCCCCGGTTTTTGACCAAAAGCGGGTTCGTGATTGCCACCTTCCACCGCTGGCACTTTTGGTCGTTTGTGTTGGCTTGCTTTCGCTGTGTAGGTAGAGGCAGTGTCGCTGACCGCTGGTCATTTGTACCCCGTATGTCCACGCTGTTGTCGAAGAGCTCTTTTCGGTGGCTCTGGCCATCGCCGGGGTGTAAAAAATGCACCCCTCGGTGGATCGCGGCTCTGAAATTGGTGAGCCTGGGTTGAGAAGTCTCGTAAATCGTCCACTTTCAGTTCAAAACATCGTAAGTGCCAGTGGCCTCCCTAGTGGCGTACCAGGTAAATTGATGCAATAATCGAAAATTTTGAATATAATTTGATAATTAGTCTTGCATTTTTTTTACTTGCAATATGGAAGATGCCTTCGTTAAAAAAAGATTGATGAAAACTAATGTTAATCTCGCGTTATTGTATTAAACACAGAAATGAATAAGGAATAAATTAATGCATCTTCAAAATATTAATTTAAAATAAAAAAACCACCTGAAATAGTCCTAAAATTTAATCTTAAAAAAAGTACAAAAAAATTGCTTAATTTCAATTCTTGGAAAATGTTTGCCACCCTGGTTTTGTTGAAAAGTCGATCTGAAAAGTCCTTAAAATTCAATCTAAAGTCCTTAGATTTAATCTAAAACGTTCTAAATTTCAAATTTTGTTGAAATTTTGATGAAAAGTCGATCTGAAAAGTCCTTAAAATTTAATATAAAGACCTTAAAATTTAATCTAAAGTCCTTAGATTTAATCTGGAAAGTCCTAAATTTCAAATCTTGGAAATTGTTTGCCACCCTGGTTTTGTTGAAAAGTCGATCTGAAAAGTCCTTAAAATTTAATCTAAAGTCCTTAAAATTTAATCTAAAGTCCTTAGATTTAATCTGGAAAGTCCTGAATTTCAAATCTTGGAAATTGTTTGCCACCCAAAAATAGGATGAAATGCATGCCAAAATTTGCTAAAATTAAAAAGAACGGCTGCCATTAGGGACAGGTGTCGGTGTATCTTGCCATAGCCCATGAATTTCAGACCCGCTCGCATCGGTCAGTCCATGAGAAGAGCCTTTCGTGTGTCCATCCTCCTCGCCAGGCTCCCACATTTGTGGCGCCGTCGCTGACCGCGAGTGATCGGCTACCTATCCCTGATCCATGATCCCTGATCCGGCGTATGTCCTTTCATCGGTCACATTGAATTAAACTGCTTCCGTTTGCCTCGTTTTTTCAGGTGGTCTCCATGCACGATGTCCGGGATAGCAGGCTGAGCGGCATGAGCCTCGACATGGAACTGCCGCTGCCGGAACTCGTAGGCGAGAGCGCCATCCTCACCGAAGAGCACCGCAAAGAGGTCAGTGTGGATATATATAAGAGCCCCGTCCACGCCTACAAACATGTTTTTGAAAATATCGAAAACTGAAAAGTCTCTTTTTCTTTTCCAGATCTTCAGGGTTCTTCCGGCTCGCGCCGAGGGCTACTCGTGGTCGCTGATATTCAGCGCCGCGGAGCACGGGTTCAGCTTGCAGTCGATGTACAGGAGTATGTTGCGCTACGAGAGCCCCGTGCTACTCGTCATCCAGGACACGGAAGGAAACGTAAGGACCGACCGGATGTTGTTTCTGGCCGCGCTCGGAACAGGGTTCACCCGCACCTCGCATCCTTTAAATCTTACGTTTTCCTATTTTATTTTCTCGTATAATTAATTATCCATTATTTTCCTGCATTTTAGCGAAATATCCTGTTTTCCTGTGTTTTTTTAGCAAAATATCCTATGTTTTCCTGTATTTTAGCAAAATATCCTATATCTCCTATATTTACTGTATTTTTGTGTGAAATATGGCCGGGATATACGAGTCTCTTATAATTTGCTAAATTATAATAAAATGTAGGAAATTTTGTTAAAAATATAGGAAAATGTGGGATATTTAGATAAAATATAGGAAAACGTAGGATATCTAGATAAAATACAGGAAAATGTAGGATATTTTGTTATGATATTGGAAAATGTAGGATATTTGGCTAATATACGGGAAAATATAGGATATTTTGCTAAAATATAATAAAATACAAGATATTTTCTAAAATACAATAAAATACAGGATATGTTGCTATAATATCGGAAAACGTAATATGTTTTGCTAAAATACAGGAAAATATAGGATATTTGGCTAAAATACAGGAAAATATAGGATATTTGGCTGAAATATAGGAAAATGTAGGATATTTAGCTAAACTAAATGAAAATGTAGGATATTTAGCTAAAATATAGGAAAATGTAGGATATTTTGCTAAAATACGGGAAAATGTAGGATATTTGGCTAAAATACGGGAAAATGTTGGATATTTGGCTAAAATACGGGATAATATAGGATATTTTGCTAAAATATAATAAAATACAAGATATTTTGCTAAAATACAATAAAATACAGGATATGTTGCTATAATATTGGAAAATATGGGATAGGTTGCTAAAATATAATAAAATACAGGATATGTTGCTATAATATAGGAAAATATAAGATAGTTTGCTATAATATAGGAAAATGTATGATATTTAGCTAAAATATAGGAAAATGTGGGATATTTAGATAAAATATATGAAAATGTAGGATATTTAGCTTAAATACAGGAAATATAGGATATTTTGCAATAATATAGGAAAATGTAGGATAGTTTGCTAAAATGTTGTTTTGTATGTGGAATTGTTAACAATGTTCGTTGTTGTTGTTTTTACGCAGGTGTTTGGCGCGATGACGTCGTGCATCCTTAAGGCGAGCGATCATTTCTACGGCACCGGAGAATCCTTTCTCTACACTTTTTACCCGAAATTCCAGGCAAGTTCCGGCTGTTCCCTTCAACGACCGCGGCAGTGACCAACTAACCTCTTGTCTTTCTCTCTCGTTGTCTTCTTGTCTCCTCCGACAGGTGTTCAAGTGGACCGGCGAGAACGTGTTCTTCATCAAAGGAAATCCCGAAAGCCTTTGCATCGGTGCTGGAGAGTAAGTAGCGTTAACGCTTTGTGGCGAAAACAGGTGATCTAATTTAATCAAGTGATTATTTTTGAAAATATCCTAGAAAGGTAGTTTGAATTTGCGCAATTGTTGTTTTTTCTTGGAAATATTCCAGAAAGATCGATTTGTCCGAAAAATTTCGTGAATTAGAAAACGTTCGCGACAAATTGGGAGGGCGATTTTAATCGCCTAAATATTTCGAAAATAATTCTTTTTAAAAAAATTTGAAAAATAAAAATCCAATCGAATCCTGTTATTTGTCCGAAAAACAATTCGATTTTTCCCCCATATTTTTTTTTGTTTTTAATATTATTATTTTTATTATTATTATTAATTGTGTTTCGTTTCCTTCCAGCGGTTTATTCGGTCTCTGGCTGGACGGCGACCTGTACCACGGCAGGAGCCACCGCTGCAAGACGTACAACAACGACACGCTGTCCAGCAAGGAGGACTTCTGCGTGACCCTCGTGGAGGCCTGGGGCTTCGTGGACTTCAGCGTGCCGGACAGCAGCCTGTGCTAGACCACCGTCCCGCCCGGGTCCTCCACCGTGGACACCTCCAAAACCCCTTCTTCCGGACGCGGAATCTTGCCGCGGCCGAACCTGCGGCACCGGTCGCGCGGCTCAGCCCCGCTTCTTGCGGCCGAATCGACTCGCCCCCCTCACCCTCGTTGTTCGTCGTTTTGCCACTTTCAGTTTATACGGTTTAATTCAACTTTAAATTTAATTTCCCAAAATTTTTTTTTTATTATTTTTCGTTTTTCAGTCCGTTTTTTTTCTGATCTTGTCCTCGAAGACCGATGACCGATTTCGTTCCTTGGTGTTGTTTCGGTTTTTAAATTTAAGGATGTGCCGAAAGCCCCAATCCGTACTTGTTACTAATCGCTGGATTTGTTTTTTATACCGGTGCGGAAATCGGTCGTCCGCCGGGGTTTGTTGAAGAATTTTTGGAAAAATCCGCCGGATTCGAAATGTGATTATTATGAAACAATCGAGGGTTTTGAAACATGTGAAGAATTTGAAGTTATATTTATTAAAAAAACAATTGAGGAATTTGGAAAATCTGCCGAATTATAAATGTTTATTTTAAAAAATATTAAGAAATTTGAAACATCTGCCGAATTTGAAATACATTCATAAAAAAATATTGTGGAATTTGAAAAATCTGCGGAATTTGGAATATATTTATTAAAAATATGAAATTTGAAAAATCTGATGAATTATAAGTTTAATGATAGAAAAATTAAGAAAATTGAAAACAATTGCTGAATTATAAATTTATTGATGAAATAATTAATATATTTAAAAAACAGTCAAATTATATATATTTATTCAAACAATTAAAATGGTGATTATTATATATATTTAAAATTATAAATATATTTATTAAAAAAATATTAAGGAATTTAAAAAATCCGTCGAATTATAAATATATTTGTTATAAAAATTAAGGAATGAAAAAATCAGCCGAATTATAAATATATTTCTTTAAAAAAGTTTTAAAATTTGAAACGTCTGCCGAATTTGAAGTATATTTATAAAAAAATTAATATTTTTAAAAAATCCGCCGAATTATGAAGAGTAAATATATTTATAAAAAAAATATTACGAAACTTGAAAAATTTTCCGATTTATAAATAATTTAATTTTTAAAAAAATATTAAGAAATTTGAAAAATCTGATGAATTATAAATTTATTGATTAAAAAAAATGATGACGTTTGAAAAATCCGCAGGTGGTTGCCATGCAGGGAAGCCCCGCCCCTGGAATTCGCTTAACGTTTATTTTCAAATTTCTAAAAAAAAAATTTATCTTTTGAAATTATACAATAAAGCCGAAACCCTAGCGGACGACCAATTCTACATTTGGGAGGGAAAAAATCGAGTAATTATAATAAGTATTTGAAGCAGAAAATGTGCCGGTAATATTTCCGCACGGGTTGGCAGTTTATTTTAGAAATTTTCCGAAAATTTAGACTGCCTCAAATAAAAAAATGCGAATTCCGATTTTGATGGATGTTAAAATGAGGCACAGGTTTTTAATTTACTTTACAGAGGAAATGAGTCTAGTCGTTTTCGTTTTTTTGCGGAAAAAGCCGGATGTTTAGTAGAATTGATGGAGGAAGTGGAAATTGGCTGTAAAAATAAGGTTTAGGGGTTTTGAAGTGGAATGGATTTACCTAATTCCATCCTCTGTTTTTTTGTTTTGTTTTTCGTTTATTTTGGATTTCGTTGAAATCGTTTTTGCATAAATTGAAGTTGACTTTGCCCTCGGGATTTCTGCGCAGGTTTGGAAAAGGATGGAAATTGAGAAAATTTAGCTTATGAATAATTTTTGTTTTTGGTTTGGATTTTTGTTTTTTTTAAAAAACATTTTAAAACATGCCCTAATCAATTGATAAATGCAGAATTCGAATTAGCCAAAAAAAAAATTGAAATTCGAACATTAATGTTTGAATTTGAATTTTTTTTTTGGCTAATTTGTTCTGATAATCGATGTTTGCTTGTTTTTTTTTGTTAAATATTTCCACGTATTTTTTCTGAAAAAAAGTTTCCCAAATTTTGAATTTTTCAGTTCCATTTGTTCGGATATTTCCCTTTTTTTTTCCTTCTAAATTCATTATTTCTTATGTTTTCTTTTTTAAATGATTTCTCCCCCAAATGTTGAATTATAATTTCTTGGCTAATTTCTTTAAATATTTCATTTTTTTCTTCGATATTTCACAGGAAATACGTGATTAAAATACACCTACCAGTTTGATTACCAGTTAAATTTCCACGTATTTTTCTGAAAAAAAAAAACATTTTCTTTTCCCAAATTTTGAATTTTCCAATGCCATTTGTTCGGATAATCCTTTTTTCTTTTTTTTTAATTTCAATATTTTTCAGGCTTTTTTTTAAAAAAAAAATTCTAAATGTTGAATTTGAATTTTTTGACTAATTTGTTCGGATATTTCATATTTTTTTTCTTCAATATTTCACAAGAAAGACGTTTTTAAAATTTTTCAAAATACAATTACCTGTTTTAATAATTTTTGTTCACCAAATGTTAAATTTTTTTCTAGTGGCAAAATAACCTTTTCTTCGAATTAACTGCTGATTGTTACCCGGAAAATGGGAAATTGGCTGTGAAAAAGCCCATTTTTCCCAAATTTTTACTTTCCCAACCTTATACAACTTTATTGATTTTTTTTTTTTTTTGAAAATTTCCGAAAGCTCAAAATGCGAAGGCAGTTGAAAGTCGCAGTGATTTTGTACATAAAAAAGAGAGACAAACCGAGAATTGAGACGCGAAACTAATTTTACGCGATTATTTTAATCGTGAAAATAGGAAAATGGATTTATTTTCTGATAATATGATGTCGCTTGTGATGGTCTTTGCTGATAAATACCCTTCACGCTTAATTTAATTAAAATCGTCTTTATTACGTTAATTCGATGCCTTTTTGTTTTCATTTTATTTTATTTTTCATTTTATCTCTTTCTAGTTATTATTATTATTATTATTAATGGTTTTAGTTTTGTCCAAAAAGCCGAAAATAACTGAAATGTTTTCTTCATTTTTGAAAACGAATTAATAATAATTTATGATTTTATTTCATTTGAGTGATTTTTATTAATTATACTCTTGCCTTTTCTAAATTTTGTTTTTTATTTTTTTATATTTTTTTGGGTTTTGTTTGTAGTTTGGCCCAAAGAAAACAGCTGTAAAAATGTTTCCTACATTTCCAAAAACGAATTAATAATAATTTTGGTTGTTTTTTTTCAATTAATTTTACTCTTTTATTTTTGTTTTCATTTTTTTCTTTTTTTTTGAAGTTTGATTAAATAAAATGACTGTTAAAATTTTAAAGTTTACTTCAGTTAAAAAGACGAATTGATAATAATTTATTTTTTCACAATTTTAACTTTTATTCATTAATTTTACTCGTTTTGTTTTATCTTTTATTGTTTTTTTGTTGGTATTTTTTTGGCATAACTGTAAAGAAATTTTACTTAGTTCAAAACACGAATTAATATCAATTTGTTTTCATCATTTTTTTATCATTTCGTTTTCATTGTTTGAAAATAGCCAAAGAAAATAATTTCAAAAATCTTTCCTTCTGTTCCAAAAACAAATTGATTATAATTTAGATTTTTTTATAATTTTAATTTTTATCGATTAATTTTACTCTACGTTTTGTTTTCATTGTTTTTTTCTAATTTTTTTTCAAATTTGGCCAAAGAAAATAATTTCAAAAATGTTTCCTTCTTTTCAACAAACAAATTGATAATAATTTAGGTTTTTTTTACAATTTTAATTTTTGATTAATTTACTCTACATTTTTCTCACTTTCTCAATTTTTTTTAGTTTTTTTTCCCATAACTTTAAAGACGTTTCGTTCAGTTCAGAACACGAATTATTATCAATTTTTTTTCTATCATTTAATTTTTCCCGTTCTTTTTTTTAAATTTTTAAAAATTCATTTTTCCAGCACTCCTGACTCGTGAGTGGTACCAAACGATTTGTGATTTGTAGACATGGCTCCCAGAGGCTGCTAGCATTTTCACAAATTCATTTATCTGACATGCACAAATTATTATTTCATTTTTTTAATTTTTAAAAAAAGTGTGAAATAAACCCAGCCCCAAATGTATTTGCAGCACCATTTTCAGTGGACCTGCGTGTATAATTCAGTATAATTAGTTATGTAAATAGACGTGTTTACAAGCCAAAGTATTTAGCTTAGATTAACCCCCCAAAATATAAAAAAACTGAGAGAAAAGCCGCCATTTTTGTACATATTTTGTTAGACCCCCTTTCGTGTTGTCCCCCCGAATTTGCCAGAGATATTTATTT
>JAQIXS010005866.1:0-11743 GCA_034700785.1 Rossiulus vilnensis
CAAGAAAAACATTTTAAAAACTGTTGATGTTTTATCGCTAATTCAGAAATTTGAGAGCCGTTGGGCTGACTATTGACCTATATGTGAATGAAAACCAATATTCATTCACATTTATGGTGAGAGAGAAGTACACGATGCTCATACAGCATGTTTGTCACTTGAAAGATCTGCAAGACATTTTCATTAAATCTAGGAGATAATCAGCGTTCCACATTTGAGAAAGAAAATTGCTTTGTTGAGCTTTCCAAAACAATTTCTCAGGAACAAGGTGCATGCGCGTAACTGTAAACCAGAAGCGAAAACTTGTTCGTAAACTAGTTTCCATTTCTGTAGCTTTCGGCGAAAATCCAACATATACATGTATGTGCAATGAAAAAGGAAAAAATCGATATCATTGTCATTGTCTTGAAGGCATTTACTATTTAATAAATGATGATAAGGAATCTTGATCTTCTAAACGATATTTAAATCATGAAAGTTAGCTTTAATATCTACTTAGAGCTGCAATGTTAAAATTTAATTAATAGTAAAATGTAATCAAAATAGTCATAAAACGATTTCATTTCTTGTCTTATCTTCTCACTACAATTAATGAAGCTCTGTTCTAGATAGCATTGACTTTAAAATTTGAAGAGGAATGACTTAAAAACCATAAGACCGATTGTATTAAATAAGTGCAATAGCAGTAAAAACATATAAAACTGATAGTTAATAAAAATTAAATATTAAACCCCACTGAATAAATTGTTCAGCCTCATTCATTAACTTAAAATGTGTCAAAATACACCCCTGACTTGTTTTAAGCATTACAACTTTTACGAGAGGTCATGGCTTCACTTTATTTTATTTTTTTCGCATTGCGATGTTTCTAGACAATGTTGCACCTAGATAACTCGCAAACATCCACTTTTCACACTTTTAGTTTCCCATTACACATTTTAAAATTGCAGATAGGCCTATCAGTTGCGGCTTATAATCTTGTATTACATTTCAACTTACGGGATTACGCACCCTCTATTTTCCCGCATTAGCCTTGTTTTTTAATTATTGTGTGCATGGTAAATGTAAGATTATTACTTTCTTAAAACAAGCTGCCTTGTATCTTTCTGCGGTATAATCTATTCATAATATTCTACTGACTTGTAATGAAATGGGTGGTAAATAATTACATTAGGTGTTTACAGAATTTACCCTTGTACCTAATATCGGGAGATTTCAATGGCACAACCCTCATAGTTTTCTTGTTTATATTTGTCCTTAGCATTCCTTATGCATTTGACAAATTGAAGCTACCGCTGTTCTTATAAAGATATTATTTATATGTTAGTAACTGCTTGGGAAATGGAAAGAGGCCTGCTACTGTGTGACCTCTACTTCGTTAGAAGGCATAATTACATCGAGTTAATGAACGTTGATGGCTCAGGTATTTCTGAAATGTTGGCAATTAAGTGATACGTTTCAAAGTTATTACGTTTAAACACTGAATTGCTTGAAACGTAATTTTGAATGAACTGTTGATCAAGCATTCCATATTAACGGAAATGAATGCGACAATATGCCGGAAATGAGAAAACTTAATGGCCATCCTTGACTCTAGCATCTTCCAACTTGCTTGTAAGTTCGGAAGGAATTGCATACAAAGCATTTCCAAGATTGCCAATCTGGAAAATCCAGCGGCTTTCTAAATGAATAAATGCTTGCCGCGAGTGCTTAGTTATGATTTAATAAATGTAAATGTTTCTATCCTTTTTTAATCGTAAAGTCTGCTCTCCTATTCGCTCTACTTTGCATAAATTACTTAAGATAGTCATAAAAATCTGGCTAAATTGAAATTGTTATACAGTGTATTTCGATAACAACTATCTCAGCTACTATGTAAATACATGTACGTCATAGGCCTACTCATATGATAATGCTCGAGGGTAATTTTTATCGCAGGCATGCGAAGCAATCTTAAACAATTCTCGTTTTTATAAAGAAGTTAAGAGTGAAACTGATTAAATATAGGATGCGAAATTAATCGAATATGAATTTTTGAACTATGAGGCACCTGCGAAGTTAACAGCACTACATGCACAGCATGTTGTGAGGTATGTTTTATCTGACGATTTTGACAAATGGCTTTTTTAATATAGTCATTCTTTAGCATGCATACTGTTCCATTCAGACCATTCTAGAATTTGTTCATGTTAACCTTTTGCTGCCACGTATTCTTTTTTTAATTATTTACCACTATATGATTGTTCACGTATTTAAAAAAATGACATTTTAACGTAGGCCTATATTGCAACCAAAACATCTTGGACAGTATGCACTGCAAGTGTTCATGAATTCATAACATAGTCCATGGATCATTGGTACATTTATTGTTTATACTAGTAACAGGTGTTTCATTGAACTGGTGAATACAGCTGCTACGTGAACTCTTGGTTTTCAAAAAAAAAAAACAGACTTTGTTTGCATGACAATGCTTATCTGCAAGAACGTACATTGTTCATTCAGATTTTCACCAAAAAAAATTAAAAAGATAACCTTCCATCACCACGTCGCTCCCTGTATAGGAATACCAGGCGGCGTGAAATTTGATTACGCAGATTAAGAGGCTCGAAATACAAATCTTTCAGACGAATCAATGTCAGTGGGTTTACCGCGAATTTGCAAACTTTCAATGTTTTTCCCCCTTGGTATTCAGAGTAAACAATTCGATCCACCTTTATTATTAAACGTCGCGCAATGTAGGTGCTATTGTCCAACTGTTTTGATGAGGCTAAACGCCTCTTCCTCCCCATTCACTTGGTGTATATGGGTCAGTTGTAGCTGTATGGCTCTCATGGACACCAGATATCTTCGTACCACTACCCTACATAAGTTCGGCATAAAACTTATGTCGGTCAACATTCACTCTTTCCGCAAACTCGGTTTAATATGTTTGCAATGTTGGAAACCCCTATCGTCGTTCGTTACCTGGAAATGGTATGAATGGCTCGTTCGCATCACTTCCTAATTTGAAAAACTTTTTGCTAAACTGAATATAGTAGCGTGCTAGTACCAATTCAGTGTTCAAATGAGAAGTTTCAAGGGTGATTGGCTGCGCTGAGCGATGCACGCTACCATATTGTTTCCGTTATTTATAAAATGGCACTGCCAGGACTTTTTCGTTCCGAATGCTAAATGTTAAATGCATTTGTTTTCTAGTTTCTATAATCAACTCAGCGTTTCTTTTTGTGGTAAGCACAATATAAAACCCGTTCTCGGTTCAGTCGGTTGACTTCCAGATAATTTTCAGCGTTTGTTTATCATGTTCGTTATGCACAATTTGCTTTTAAAAAAGCACCTAAAGGCCGATCATTACCCCGTCAAAACGATTTTAACATGGACGTGTGTGGCATTAAATTATGAAAAAATAACGGAAGCGCGCTGATAAGAGAAGCGCTCAGACATGCATTGGTACCGCAATTTTGAATGGTTCTTATTTTTTTAAAAAAGATCAATAAAATGGCCGTTCAATGGTTGGCAGTTTGTTAGGAACCGTGTATCATTTTTCGGCATGAAGAGTTTAGTACCAAGGATAAGAGGAACACGAATTGTTCTTCGTGAAATCCACCGTGAACTATCGCTCGATTTTTAATGAAAGCAATCAAGATGTGCAGGTCACATTTTTGACCTAACCTTGCCCGTTTCTGCAAAGGTGCTCGAAAGCCATCTATTCCCATCAGAGATCCTTGATAGAGCATCAGTTTAGTGGTGTAATTACGGTTTGATCTATTTGAGCTGCATTCCGCTTCTATCCGTTTATTGAGAACCTAATATTAAATACCAGAATGAAGGAATAATTTTTTTATATTCATGACACCCTTCAAGGTGCTCTTCAGATGGCACTCTTATGGCTTTCTGCAGAAAAAACGAATGATACAGGCTCTAACGCCTGAATTAACGCGATTCGCCATGCATGAACATTAACGCACTATTTTTAAACCCTATAGTGGACCATACACGATCATTAGTCATGACAGCATTAGTAATGACATTACCAACAATCATTACTCCTTGATTACTTGTCATCCATTGACGATCATGTTAGATTCACATAATTACTGGCAGGCATTCCATTTCATTTGACCTTACAAAGTTACACGATTATTACTTTCTGCTAATGCCATTATAATGTTATGACTAATGATGGTGTAAGGTCAACTAATAATAGTTTCGGAAACTATTTCAAGGTTTTTATAAGTTCTCAACTAATTAGTAAGTGAAGAGATTTTTTATGTATTTTTTTTGGATGTGGGGGGAGGGGGGCGATAAAGAGAATTTACTTAATAACTTATACATATGACTGTCCCTGAGCTTCAAGTTAAAATTAGGCCATTTTCGTCCGAAATACATGCACATATTTTCGATGGAATATTAAAGCTTTCGTAATCGACTAAGACCAAATTTCTTAAATGAAGATGCAAGTTACAGTGTATCTCAATCAGATTATTATACTGTATATTTTAATATAGTCTTGATATTATTCATGATTTCAGATAGTATTCAATGTTTATATTATTGGTTCACACATTATGCTAGTTATGTCATGCGCATATGTAGAGATTTGCAAATTCCATGTACAGTGTAGTTCTCCCCTTGTTTCTTCTGGTAATTGCATCTTATAGATAGCGTTTTCATCTCGAATGAAGGTTCACTTGAAACATTCAAGGCACCTGCATTTAGGTCAATCTGGGTGATAAATCAGCGGAAATAAAATTACACAACGTGCAAGTCTCAACGTTTTGAAAACGAATTAACCCTCGCATTCTACTCGTAAATAAATTAAGTTAAATGCTCTACGCGAAAATTAGTTATTTAAAATGCACTAAAACCATTTTATTTACGGCCCCGTTTTCAAGAATAATTTGCCCGTGGCGTTCTATTAGTATTATTTCTAACTAAACGAATTTAGAAAAATAACCCTTGCATTCTACTCGAATAACACCTATCGTTGGCGTTTCAGTTTTTTGTTAATAAAATTACTAAGCAATTATTTCAGTTAAATTCAATAATTCCATAACTTGTGATCTCATGTTGCCATATGTCAGTTTCCGTTAACTCTGAAATCGCCATATTCGCCTCTTGAAAATAGTTATTATCATGAAGATATGCTAGTAAAATTGGCGATTACTCAAGTTTCTCACGTTTTCAATAACAAATTAGGCCACTTCACGAATTATTATAGCATCTCCTTAAAGCTGCTTACAGCGCATTATATTGCAATCTGTTATTATTTTTTAAACTTTTATTACGGTATTGTTTTAATATTGATACCGGATCGAGAAATACATTTTCTGGATCAAGGATCAATCCATACAAAACAGACAGAAATACATGTATTCTTAGGAGGCATTGAAAAATTAACGAAAATTTGCAATGTTTGTTTCTGGAATTAAATATAGGCGATGAATATTACAAATTTATTCCAGTTTTTTATGCACAACTGGTTTTGGAAGCGCTGTACTTGCTTTAATAATAACCAACAGAGGCGATTCCTGAGATTGTGCGGTTACACTCCGTGGGCACGTACATGTTTATCAGGTATGCCATTATTTGTATTCTAAACAGAAAGCAGGAAAATACTGTGAAAACAGAAATATAAAATGTCACAGAAATGACATCATGTGCGCGTGTAATGTTGATTTAAAATTCCGGAGATGACGCAGATACAACGCAATGACCAACACCTGCTTCTTTAATACAATCGTAGAACACTTTTTGGAAAATAACCATTAAAGAAAGTAAAAAGTATAGACGTGATCCTCTGGATATGATTCCAAGCATATGATGCCAACATTTTTGTAAATAATATTTCACAAATTAGATTACATGTATAATGCATACTGCATATACATGTACATGTAGACATACAAACAAATATTCTGAATTGCTACACACAAGCTGAATGTACATGAACATGTATTTGAATGCCAATTTCTTCAAGAACGTTCATGCTCGTTAATGTATACTGTATACAGCATTTTCATTTAATTACTAGGTTTTTGCTATATTAAAGCGCTTTTCGTTTTTGTTTTTATGACATGTACAAGGATATGTTACTCGTTTATTTTATAACCCGAAGCGCATTTTGAATAAAATAATTTTTGTAGGCGGCCCCCAACTTATTTGGGGGAAAAAATCTCCAACCACAATAAGCTTAGATATTTTGTCTCGGAGTTAGGGATCATTAATTACAAATAGCAAATGTCGATCATATAAATGCTTGCTCTTCATTATACAGTTTCGTTTCGTTTCCTGTCGTTAAATTAGAATATATTGATCTTATCAAATCCTGGGTTGAAAAACACAGACTACTCGTATAAGAAGATCCTCAGAATGTGTAAACAATTATGCAGATTAGAATCTTATCTGTAGCCCATTTCCCGTCCGAGTGAAATGGAATGTCAGTTAGAAAAATGTTAAAAACTAGTTTATACAAAAAAGTGCATTCTTGCACTTATGCATGCGTGAGTTGTAATGTAAAGCGAGAATAAGCTCAGCAATAACATTTAACAAACAAAAAAACCCATACACACATGGACGGAAATCCAATTATATACTGCTGATTGGGCAAATTCAACACGAATTAAACGTTGAAGCTCATTCAAATATATTCAAGTCCCAAAGTAGTTCTTACTTTTTGTTATTAGTTTTACATTTTTTCGATAGGAAGAATTGCTCTATAGCTTCTAAGTGAAATAAATTTAGCTGAAATTGTTATTTGCTTACATGTAGCCTACACGTATATTTAGAAATTATAACGGGAATTAGCAAATAGAAACAACAAAACGGTTATGGAAAGTATTAGGGTGGTTTTAAAAAGTCGCCATTTTAATGTTCAAGATGTAAAAAAATATAACATAAATAAAAATAAATAAACCTTGTCTGTTTATGAATGACGCGCTCGAAATATGGATAAACAATTACATGTATAATACATGGAGTATGGAAACAATTTCCTATTGCTCCATTAATTTATTTTTGTCCCTGAACTGCATTCATTACATTTAGTTTTTAGTAAAATGTATTCCACTGTTTTGATTCGGATGATAATAGCCTTCTGCTGCTCTATTTACATGAATATATTATGCAGTAAACTTTCCATTATGTCGTTCATAAATTGTGTCATATCACTTTCAAAATGAATGCATTAAACAGCGGAACTTAATTACAAAATCTGGGTGAATGTCTAAAAGCATTATAAAGTAAGGAAGAAAATGAATAATGCAATCAAGAAGGTAGCGAGGAAATAAACAGATTTAAATTTTTTGCATAATGTTTTAGATGCTATATTTTGCGAATCATGTACAGTTATTGTATTTTCCATTTGGAAAGCTTGAAACCATAATTATCCCATGCAGGGCCGGATCAAGCAGCCAGTTAGTCTCTCTCTAAATATTACGGTTTAGGTCATTTCTTGTTAATTTAGTTTCTAGAAATACATACGTCATTGCTGTTCTTTTCTGAATGGTTCACTTTTAATGTGTAGTAGCGTGTTATAAAACTATACCAATCGCAGGTTATAGACTCCATATAGGCGAGCGTGTAAACAAACAAGATTAATGGGTTTTTTATTAAACAAATACGTTGTTTTTTCTCTAATTATTTAATGACACCAATAATAATGTAAGAACATAATCAGGAATAAACTTTTCAATCCCTAATTCAGAATTACGTTTTGCATGCAATGCAACTAAATGTCTAAACAGCAGCAGTACATACATGTACATGTATATTTAGTAAAAGAATTTGTATCAATCCAAGCATTTTTTATGTGTTTTACGCAGTTTGAAATTGATTATATCGAGGTCGAATATAAAGGTGAAACCATGGGGCGACCAAATTTAGTCAAGTAGAATGATAACAAGAATTCGTTTAACTGTGGCTACCCTAACTAGATTTCTTTAAAAAATAGTAAATATTCAGTAACCTTAATTTACGTTTGAAACTTAATTACACACGACAACGAATAAGATTGATTTCAGAGATCAAACAACGAGCGTTTTTGTTTTTTCGGGTGCAATAACAAACGTTGTTCCTTTTTATCTAGTAATCAACAATAAATTATAATAGTCAGCGTAAATAAGTGCCTCAGCATACTATGCCGAGATAACAATTCATTTAAAGCTTTTATTGAAAAAATTGATTAAATTGCGTGGGCAATTATTGCTCTATTAATGATTGGTTCCAGGTATGTCAACAGCGAGGATGTTACATTCTTTGAAGAGGAGTAAAACTGAAGTGTATTGACTTCTACAAGACAATGACATTGTTGCGGGGAGGCAAATGCACAGTGGATCTCATCTGAAAATGTGTTGGTGACCCATTTTCGAAAATTAACCTTTAGTCTATTTTTTTTTTCTCCGCCTGTGGCTGTCCGATTCGAAAAACATTGGGACAAACGCATTTCTATTGTCTTCACTATGACTATGATGCACGAATAAAATTGCTAAACAATTCTCATATAGTGTTCCAAACGCTTTAGAAAAAACACAAGCCTGAATTTATCAAATCTTTGTAGTCAAATTATGCAATCATAATGGATGATTCCGCATGCATAGCAATTTCTGGACGAAAACAACCTCCCCCAATTTAATTTATGGTAAATAGCAGGATGCATTTTAATTAGACAATAGACTAATTTTGCCCAACACTGAATTACACGTTATCAAATTAATGACGAAACTATATTCTGCTCATGCGGAATTGGAATGACATATATTCTCAAGAAATAAATGTTGGCATTAAATAGTGTACGGTTGTGATAAATTTAGTTCATAAACGCAATTTCAACCGTTTAAAAATGTGTTTATTTGCAAACATCCTGAAAAACAATTTGGAAAACGATGAAGGATGCTTTAAGTTGAATAAAAGAAAAAGTTAACCATCCATCTCAACATACATGTACATGTGTATCTGATTACAATTAAGTATTTCATGTCACGTTTCCAGCCTAAGAAATTCTCTACTATTCAAATGATTCGCATAGCGATATGATTGTTAGTCTGGCAAGCACTTCTATTGAAATTGAATATATTTTCTTATCTTTTACTTGCAGCATGTCGAGTATAATTAGATTATTATTACAATTGAAATTAAGCAACATAATTGCATAAACAATGTCAATTAGGTTGTTCGTATTGTCTTAATTTACTACGGGCAGTGGGCCATCAACTAGTCAACATTTGCAGCTTGACAGCTACAATTTTGAGTTGAACTAAACACGTTTTTTCAAGTTCAATCAAAATTCCTTCTAATTCAATGCACATGTCACTGAGAGGGTACACCTAGAAATGTTTCAAAATTGGAAAGGTCGTTTCCAAATTTTTGTTTACCAGATTTATGTTTGATATACGTATACTGTATTCTATATAAGAATTAAATCCACCACACCCGTTTTCTGGTTTGAAAGTAGACCGATTTTCATGGCGTCAATTATCATTTAGATATACTTTTCATTTTCGCTCCATTTAGAAAAACGCACAAACATACACATTGCGTATAAATTCCGTAAAAAACCGTAATTAAATTATTAATTGCCATAGATGCCGAGCAGAAAGCATCATAATTGTATGTACTTAATATAAGTGTGAAAAACGTTTGTCACTTTGGTGATATGCCCGTAAGATTAAAATGCACCCTAGATTTTGCAACAATTATTAAATTAGGTTAATAAAGTAAGATTAGATGTATTTGATGCAAGCCGCGTGAAGAAACAATGTAGGAAATATTGCACTTCATGAATCTCGTGATTTGAGAATACATTTGACAAATTTGCAGACTAGATAAATATATAGTATGAATATTGCAGCAATTAGGAATTTTAATTCTTCGATGGATTTTTTCCTGCAACATGTCTTGTAAAATTATATAGGCATGTGTACAGTTTCCGCTTTGACTAAATTTGAGTTTTGCTAAAAGTATTTTCGGATTTATCTGTAGCGCGATTAAGTTTCATCTTTGTCATTAATGTTAACAACTAATTTGTTACAGTTAAAATTTTAAAGTGACAGTATTTTACATGTAGATTATATGCAGTTCCAAAAAGCATCTTTTATAGTAACAGTAAAGGTAAGCACTGTATAAAATGTACCACTTTAATGTGAATTTACTCTATTACTTGAGATACATTTTTTAATAATCACTGAAGTCAATTTACCTGACACTATTCAAAACATTGCCAAATTTTCAAAGTATGACACAACGTACGACGGCTGTTTAAACAAAATTCTTGAATTAAGAAATGAGTAACTAGTTGGAGCTATCCAAAATGCAATTATGCGACGAATAGATATGCCGGCTATATCATTTGAAATTCGTTTCATTCAGTCAATATTATTGAGAAGAAATGCGAATGACAGTCCTACCTGGTATTTCCTGAATCCTGTTCCAAATTGGTTGACACCTTAACTGAATTAATTAGGAGACTGAAAATACACTTTCTCGTCGTTTGTCGATTTCGGGCCTCAAAATGTTACAGCATCTATGAAGAAAAAATGTACTCGAACACAAGTTTCATTAGAGGTACACCAACCATGAGGTGCACGTCTGATTTAGGTTAACCTCCTATACTTGAGCTTCCTACCAATTCCCATCTGCCTTTACCTCTAGCTAAACCGAGAGTCTTGAACAGGTGAGGGTAAGCACGCGAGTGGCTATTCCATTTCTGGGTTAAGTGATATGTTCTGGCGAGTTGAAAACCAGAATGTTGTTGTTCGTAATGGACTGTCCAAGTGTGACGTTTCAATAATGCCGCTTGAGGAGATCTTGATGCTTGCTTCGTAAGCAGGCTTTTGTTTTTATATCGCCAAGAGAGAGCTGTTACCAAAATGTGTGTAATTTAATCGAAACAGAAATTCTCACAAACTATCAGAAACTAAAAATAAGCGCTTTGTCTTTTATCTTATTTTCTGAAAATGATTATATATTTTATTCGTCTTTGATATTGTTATTTAACAGTATAAACAGGTTTACATTTGAAATAGCCATTGAGGTGTTACCAAGTGTCGAAAACAAATAACACAAACAATCAACATAATTGTCGTTGATAAAGTGATCAAGAAGCACAAATTTGCTTTTCCTGCTTCTAGTAAACGTGCCAAGCTCATAAAGATTGCATTCTTAGGACGACCTAATTGTTGAAATGGATTCTGAAACAAATACGGCAACAACATGTCACTGCATCATCGGTTTTGGATCATTTAAATCAAACACCTGTTGATAAACATGTATTATGGTGAATTGCTTTGCATTAATTCAGTTTGGGGCCATTCATAAAGGACGTCACCCTACTGCCTGGTTTTAATCCAGTCCGCCCCCTCCCTCGCGCCTGTTTGTAAAAACATTTCCACATTGAACAAAATGCATAATATTAATTTATTTACACAAGCAGCGGATAACCACGGTCAGCGATAAAAACTAGAATTTTTGTCTCAGTTTTCTAGCAGTTCTTTTCATAATATATTCTGAAATACTGACTACCTGGTCGTTCACTTTCCTGGAGCCCTCCTCCCCCCTCCATCAATCAGTCGAACGTCTTTTACGGATGATCTGACGCTTTCAAAGAAATATAATTTCGTTGTTAGTGCTGTGTATTTCGAATATCAATTATCGAATGTTCGAATATATTCGAATTTTCGAATACTCGAACTGGGATTTTGGAGAAATTTCGAATATTCGAATATGGCAAAAATTTTGTTTACCTTTTCGA
>JAQIXS010005867.1:0-11743 GCA_034700785.1 Rossiulus vilnensis
CATTGAAGCCTAGACCCGACCTCGCCAGAGGGAAACTGTAATCACAGATCGCCCGATCGCCCTGACTGAGCTAGAGGACATACAAAGGAGTGCAACCGGGGAAGGTTGACTCTTTTACCAGGACGTCCTTATTGGATGACCCCTTACGACGTTATGGTTTGGCACCCGTCATTTAATTCTTCCAATTTTCACGAAGTTTGCAACTGTCCCTATTTCGAAATCTCTTCACTGCTTCTACATGTCTGCATCTGCCTTTCTTATATATCCTCCTTTGAAGAATGTTTGTTTTAAAGTGAGTTCCTACCACTTCTGTGGTTTCTTACACTGCTCATATACTGTCACTTGTATCCACCTAGTGCCCCTAAAGCTATGGTCAACTCCCACTGTTACTGCAATCGCTGACAGACTGTTCCTACATGCAGTCCACAACAACCACATCCAGATTCCAGACTGATCCAGTCACCCACCTCGACCTCGTTGATGTCCAGTTCCCTGTCCGTGTCCCGGCCTGGTCTGGCCAGGTCGTTCTCCAAGATGAACGTGAGGCTCTTGTAGGCGAACCAATTGGAGACGTAGGCGTCGTCCGAAGAGGTGGCGACGACCGACTCTCTCCTCCTCCGCACGATCTTCGAGTGCTCCTTGTGGAAGTACGATCGCAGGCTCTTGATCTTGTTCAGCACCGTCTTCAGGTCGGTGGCGTACTTTGAGGCCAACTCTTTGAGCGCTTCGTTTCGCTTGCGCTTGTTCTTGTAGTTGCCGTCCACGATGCGCCACAGTTCGGGGTACTGGCGATAGTCGTCGATGAACTTCAGGCACAGCTCTTGACTCCACTCCATGATCAGGGCTCCGAGTGATGAAGAGGAAAATACGAATGCGAAAAGAAGCGTCGTCAGCCGGGCGACGCTAACGGAGGCAAGAAGAAAGGAAGGATGACGCACGGAGGAGGCGCGAGACGCACGTGCGTCACTGCAGGCATCATCGCGAGCGGTCCTCAGAGCAGAAAAAAGAGGCACTGGAATCACGCCCAGAACTTCCACAAGCGTATTCTAATTGTAGGGAGGCGAGCTAGAGACCAGAGCGCCGTAAGATATTCAAGGAAAGGGCGGTAGATATGCTAAACCAAAAATCATACAAATAAAACAAAAAAAGACAACAACATGATATGATGGCGTTTAGGAAAAAATTTCAAGGACAGAAACTAAGTTTTTAATTACACTATAAATGCGGTTGTAATTTATTTTCAATTTTTCTTGGGTATTTCTTGCTATGTATTTATTTATGAAGCTCTCAAAGAAAATGAGAAGTTGTCGGCATTCCTTGCGTCAACCACATTTCTCCAAAATGAGAAATAAATCAATTTGATGGCCAAAACAATTTCAAAATTCCACCGTAATTGGGCCTTTTCCCTGTCGTATGACATCATGGAGAAGGTCTCCAGTGAAGTGGCGCCATCTAACGCCAATCTGGGGAAGCACCAGGTTCTATTTTTTGAAAAGCAGCGCTTTCGTTGTTGATGAAGCTGCGCTCTTATCGAAGCTTGATTTCGGAGAAATATCGGTAAGCTCAGCTTTCAACTTTTACAAATCATGTGTTATTAGCGATTATTGATGTTTTCGAGACGTGATTACACTCGAGCCGCGGTTCGATAGTTTGTCTGGTTCTATTA
This sequence comes from Rossiulus vilnensis, assembly GCA_034700785.1. NCBI lineage: Eukaryota > Metazoa > Arthropoda > Diplopoda > Julida > Julidae > Rossiulus > Rossiulus vilnensis. Next base: position 1,667 of record JAQIXS010005867.1, read on the forward strand.
TATAGGCTAAGAGCCGAGAGTATTTCGTGTCTGGAGATTTCGACAGTGAAAATCTTCGTCTGTGATTCTCTGTGAAACTCATAAGATGTATGAAATTTAGCCAATTGTGTCGAAAATACGCAACAAACATGAATGACTCCTTGACAACAGTCTGATAACTAGCAAAATCGGGCTGCGATGTTGCTGTTATTAAATGCATAAAAGCTCTGCCGGTAGAGGACGCCCTCTATCTTGCTCCCACTTTATTGAATTTTAATAAGTTTATACTCGTTACATTCAAATGACGTATTTAAACATGTTGTGAACGTGTTCAATGTACGCGTACAGTATATTACTCGGCAGAAATTGACGTTTTTGTAAAATCGTACGAAAAAGATGTGAGATATGGAAAAAATGACCTTTGTTAGACATGTGAATTTATTTAAAAAATTTATGACATAAATTTGAATGTTTTTGACAAGCCTTCGTGCAAAGGTTCTAAAATTTTTCGACTTGAAACCTGAATTTAAAACAGGCCTAATGTTTTAATGTTCCTACAAGGAAATGCTACTATAACCCTACAGAGATTAGAATTAAAAATCAAGCGCTACTTTAGATGAAGAGCCAAATGACCTCGCTGAAAAAGTCATTCATTTTTCATAACCAAAGGAAAATCCTGCCTGTTGACGACCTGTACAACCAGTATATGCATGTATTTTTGGTCGCTGGTTGGTTGCTGTTTACCCTGTTGCGCATAGATGGCGCTGGGCTTTCGAAAAGCTTCTTTGCAGCTGGACTGCCATTTGATCGACAATTTATGAACGTCTTTTCCACTTCTTTGAACGAATCATCGCAAATACGCTACAAAACAAATCTTGACAGAAAATGAAATGCCTTCATAAACCATTCGTATCTAAAACGGGTACTTTTTTTTAATAATAATAAAAAAATTCTGACGCGAAACTGTACATGCATTACAAAAATGAAAGCCTTCATTTCATCGAACTAATTATAAAAAGGTTCGCCACTTCATCAAAATTCTTGATGAGGTACCGGAGTCGTTCAGAAATTACGCCATTATGAAAATGTGTAAAATGCGAATTATGATGAACAGTTTAAAAAGGGTAATTTACCTGTGATTTGCATGAGAGGAAAGTAGAACGTGCGAACGGAAAGAACGCGTTTTTCTTGATTCCTTCCGCTTTCGGAGTCCAAAATCGGAAAACCTTTAATTTTCCAAATTTCAACGCTGAAGAAATTTTCTGTTTCTGTGACGAATGGAGTTGCAATTACAGTATTGTACATGTACACTTGAAATCTATTAAAACGGACTGCATGTGAATTACTGCATTGATACATGTAGTCTATCGAAAATTATGCGGAAAGGTAGAAATGTGTTCTGAACGAATTTTTGGCTCAACGAATGGGTTTTATATCCAAAACCAAAAAATCTGAGTGTACAGGGTGACCAAAAAGCTCCGTACATATACAAGTATATCCCTTGAAGGCCGAATTGTGGCAAGGCTTGTTTGTTGACGGATAATATCAGTGATAATATATTTAATTTTATATGCAGTATGCAGTCCGGATTCCGCGAGGGTTTGTTTGTTGACAGTTATTTAACGACCACAGTCCTCGTGCAGGTCGAATTCAGCCAAAGGCTATTTCATTGTTTGTTTATTAAAGATAATTTAGTGACCATGCGCCCATTCGAAAGCTGGATTCTGCCAGGGTTTATTTGATCTTGGATAATTTAACGACTGTAAGACTCAATGCAGGTCGGATTTATTTGATTTTTGGAGAGTGTCAAGTGTTATCCACGTGTCGCTGGTCGTCACCTGCCCCGCGCGTCGCTATTTACGATCGTTGTCCAATTCGTTGCTTTTGCTCGGTTGATCCTCTGATATGGGGGGTCGTAAAGCCCAAATGCTCTCTCTCTCTTCTATCTCTCTCTCTATGGCCGTGTGTTCAGCGAAGAAAACAAACACACTCTGGGCATTATTATTAGTATTCTTATTAAGGAGGAGGTCGGCCATTATTAATCAGGGCCATGCAAAATAGGGCTCGGAACACGAAGCGCCGTAAAAGAAGGAGGTGGACGCCATAAAAACGAATAAACTAATTAGCAATATGGCCGATCGGGGGCCATAAAATCTATTGGCCATATTTTGATCGAGCGACGAAGAAGATCTTGCATGGGAAATATTAACGAGGTTCGGTTAAGCCTACTTCACAAACACCGTCACCAGGCTTGTTATTGTGGAATATGCCAGACGTTGATTGCCATCCGGGATCCGTTCCCGGCTCTACATACATGTACGTGCAACCTCGCAAAACAGGCCCTGCCGCCATTTTGTTGGAGGAAACGCAGTAAATGGTTCCAAACCCCCCTGGTGTTTAAGATCTACAGAGATGCTTCCATTTATTCTGCAGCCGAGACCATGATCATTTTCATGTTGTTCTCTGTTCCTCTTGTCTCCTAATTTCACCTTTTTTTCTCAACTTTATTCTTGCTTCTCCATCCTCACTGTCCCTTTCTTCCTTATTCCCTTGCTTGCATCAGCTTTACTGTCTCCTACTATTCACTTCCCTTCTCTACATCCTTACTGTCTCCCAATATGCTTGTCGTTTCTCTTAATCCTTTTAACTATCTCTTCTCTGCATCCTTCTGTCTCCAACTTCGCCTTCCCTTCTCAACTTCATTCCTTCCTCACTGGACGTGCTCCACTGGTACAATTCACTACTCACTGTTCACAGTTCTTCTCAGTGTATCACAATACAAACTGCTAATGTTCCATTCTCAGGCATTGGATAGGTACTGAACCCATAACCTGAAGTAAATTCACTTTACTTCACTGTGGAAACCACAGTATTCCAGCAGAATCCAAATAAGCTGTTGTTGATGAATAAAACTTATTTATTCTTCTTGAGAAAACTAAACTGATTATAAACGCGAAAAACACGCTAACAGCAGAAACAAATTTAGAACGCCATTAAATCTGAAATTCAAAACATTCTAGAATAGCGCTAAAACAGAACGTAGCACAGTGGCGCCATCTAGCGACAAAACACAGCACGTGAGCATGCAGCGCACGCATATTTCAACACTTTCTTTTTCTTCCTTGCCTCTTGATTATTGCCTCTTGCCTTTTGCCTCTTGCCTCTTGCCTCGTGCGTTGTGCCTCTTGCCTCATGCCACTTGCCTCTTTCGTCTTTTGTCTCTCGTCTTTCGTCTTTTTTCTTTCCTCTTGCTTCTTGTCAATTGCCTGTAACCTCTTGCCTCTTGCCTCATGCTTTTTGCTCCTTGCCTCTGGCCTTTTGCTTTTTATTCTTGCTTCTTGCTTCTTGCCTCTTGCCTTGTGCCTCTTGCCTCATGCATCTTTTCTCTTTCGTTTTGCACCTTTTGTCTTTCGTCTTTCGTCTTTAATTTTTCGTCTTTTCTCTTTTCTCTTGCTTCTTGCCTCTTGTATCATGCTATTGGCTCCTTGCCTTTTGCCTTTTGCTTTTTATTCTTGCTTCTTGCCTTGTTCCTCTTGCCTTATGCCTCTTGCCTCTTTCGTCTTTCGTCTTGCGTATTGCAACATTCATTTTTCGACTTTCTTTTCTCTTTCGTCTTTCCGTCTTTCGTGTTTCGTCTTTAAATTTTTGTCTCTTCTTTTTCCCTTGCCTCTTGCCTATTGCCTTTTGCCTTTTGCCTTTTGCCTCTTGCCTCTTGCCTCATGCTTCTTGCCTGCCTATTTCTTTAACCTTTTGCCTTATAATTTTTGTTTTATGCCTCTTGCCTTTTGCCTCTTGCTTATTTTGTTCTTTTGTCTTTCGTCTTGAATTTTTCTCTACAACTTTTTTCTCTTGACTTTTGCCTTTTGCCTCTTGTGTTTTGTTTCTTGTCTATTGCCTCTTACCTCTTGCCTCTTTCTTCTTTCTGTAGCCTGTTGCCTCTGGTTTTATTGCTTCTTGTATTTAGCCTTTTGCCTATTGCCTTTTTCCTCTTTTGTCTATCGTCTTGCATCTTTCCTCTTTTGTCTTTAATTTTTATCTTTTACCTTTTTCCTTGCCTTTTGCTTTATGCCTTTTGCCTCTGGTTTTTTTGCCTCTTGCCTTTTTCCTGTTTCGTCTTGCGTCTTTAGACTTTCTTTCGTCTTCAATTTCTAGCCTTTTCTATTTCCTTTTTCCTATTGCCTCTGGATTCTTGCCTCTTGCCTCTGGCTTCTGGCCTTTTGTTTCTTGCCTTCTTACATTTGCCTATTGCCTCTTGCCTATTTTCTTTTTCGACTTTAATCTTGCATCTTGCATCTTTAGCCTTTTGTCTTTTGTGTTTTATTTTGCGTCTTACATCTTGCATCTTGCGTCTCTTGACTTTCTTTTGTCTTTTGACTTTCTTATGTCTTTAGTCTTTCGTCTTTTTAATGTTTTGTCTTAAATTGTTCATCTTATCTCTTTCTCCTTGCGTCTTGCCTGTTTCCTGTTGCCATTTGCCTTGCTTTATGCCTTTTGCCTCTGGACTCTTGCTCTGGCCTGTTGCCTTTTGCCTCTTGCCTCATGCCTGATGCATCTTACCCATTTTGTCTTTTGCCTTCGTCTTTATTTTTTTCATCTTTCCTCTTTACCTTTGCGTCTTACCTTTTGCCTTTTGCCTCTTGCTTTTTGCATTTGGCTCCTGTATTTTTGCATCTATCGTCTTTCAACTTGCGTCTTGCATTTTGCGTTTTGCGTCTTTAGACTTTCTTTCGTATTTTGTCATTTATTTTTCGGCTTTTCTCTTTCCTCTTGCCTCTTGCCTCTGGCCTTTTGCCTCTTGCCTCTGGCTTTTTGCCTCTTGCCTCTGGCCTATTGCCTCTTGCTTCTAGCTTCTTGCCTCTTGCCCCTGGCCTTTGGTATTTAGCTTCTTGCTTATTGCTGCTTGCCTCTTGCCTCTTGCCTTTTGCTTTTTGCATCTTGCCTATTTCTACTTGACTTTAGCCTCTTGCCTCTGGCCTTTTGCCTCTTGCTTCTTGCCTTTTGCCTTTTGTCTCTTGCCTGTTGCTTTTAGCTTCTTGCCTCTTGTGTCTTTCCTTTTGATTTTTGCCTATTAATTCTTGCCTCTTCTCATTTGCCTCTTGCCTCTTGCCAATTGCTTTTCACTTTTTGCCTTTTGCCTCTTGACTTTTACATCTTGCTTCTTGCTTCATGCCTCATGCCTCTTGCCTCTTGCTTTTGCATCTTGCATCTTGCCTTTTGTGGTAAGTTTTCTGCCTCTTTCTTCTTGCATCTTGCATCTTGTTTTTTGTGTTTAGTTTTCTACCTCTTTCTTCATGCCTCTTGCATGTTGATTTTTGCCTCTTGCCTCTCGCCTTATTCCTTACTAAGCTTTGAGCTGGATTCTTTTGTGATACAGCTTTTCCAACTCCTTATTGTTGACTACTATATGGTCCAGGTTTCGCTGACCTTGGTTTCCTATAAGTTGTGGTAGTGTAGTTTGAAAGACATTCGTTGTACCATCCGTTTCGAGCCTTTGGACATGAACGTCTTTCGAATCAAGCTCTAACGTGTAAAGCATTGAGGCTTCGTTAGTGGTAGTATTTCTGAGTCCGGTCATTCCTCGTTAGAGATGTGAATTATTAAGAATAGCGCATGAAATAAACTCAAACAGGCGTTTAATTAAGGGTCTTATAAGAAAAATAATAGTACAATATCCGACTACACTTCGAGTGGAACAGAATAAGATGATAAATATAATTTGAAATTAACTGTTGGTAATAAATACAACTCTTCCTCTAAAATCCCTATTGGTTCTCAAATAATAATCTAATCCTCCTTTCATTTGCCTCTCATTAGAGCTCCCCGGTTGGGTTCTTAACTCTATTGGTAATTCCCTTTTATTGCTCAATGGTCACGACTAAAAATATTTTTCCTTGTTTTTTTTTGAGCAATGGACAACCATAGTATGGGGTTGGAGCCTCTCAAAAGTAAGCTGAACTTAGTCTCAAATTTCCTCCTTTTATACCCTGATTTTCCCCGTGGCCTTCTGGATCTTCCCTCTTACCGCCTCTAGTGTTGACTTTTAACAATATAAATGCCGTACATGTTATATTCCCCCAAATGCTAGCGTAGCGAAAATGTTCAAGAAACATGTATGATCCAAGCAATAAACGATAAAATGCAAAAATGGTAGAAGCAAATGCAATAAACAGTAACATAAAACTCGAAAAGCAGAATGTAAATTATATCAAACGAAACAGTACTGGAAAGCGATGAACTCTAGGCCTCACCCCGATGAATGCAAAATTCAACGATCTTCATAGCCCAGATGTTAATGTCTTCTACGAAGCATGAAGGATTGCGACCTTTGCTATGCCTCGTGGGTATAATGGGGCAGCTGCTATCCCAATGGATCATGCATATGTCGTGGCAATGGCCCTTGTCGATGCAAAAAACACATTTTTTTCTGTCACTAGATGTAGGATGTGACCGCAGGAAATTCCAAAGTTTGTAATTACGGTCACCTTCGACCGGGTGCTTGTACGTATTTTCAGGACGTATGAGCTGCCGTTGCTCAATCATTGCATTGTACGCAGCAAGCTTTTTAGGATCCGCTCGTTTAGCCGGAGACGGCTTGCTAAGATACTGATTCCAAATGATGCTGGCGCCTGTTACTCGATCGTGATAAGTCCAGAATCTCCTTGTAGCATTAATGGCCGATCGTGTTGTAATTATACCGGAATAAATGCATGTTGTGCAGGAGGCCTCGTCCACTGATTCCGGCGGACTTGCAAAAGCCTTCGATGCGCTGTCCGGAGTCAGTCTACGATGACCAGAGTCTGCCTTGCGCTTAGTAGGACCTTCTGGCGACAGTCGGTGTGGTTCCACCATAACCGAGGTCTTCTTCCGTTAGGAAGGTCCTAGTAAGAAATACGATCTTCGGCCGTCACCGGTAGAAGCCCTGGCCGTCTCCTTCTGCCGCAGAAAAAACATCTTTGTGCTGGATGGATTTGTAGCTACTCTGACAGCAGGAGAATTGGGAGGAGACACCCCGGAATGTTGTCATTAATATGTAGCATGTCCTTGTGCTGAACATACATTCCTAAACATATTCACGATAGAGATAAATGGAAATACAAGTATACTTACTTCTGGGTCGGCCTCCTGGTCCTGGGATCGAAGATCTGGGTCCTGGATCTGGAAAGAAAAGTCAATTACAAGTTTAACGTTTAGTTTTAATTCAGATCAACAATAATATCAATTAAGTTATTTTTTAAATCGGGATGATGCTTTCATTAACGTTAATTATAATCTTAGGCGGTTCAATATCCCCCATCTACGTAGCAGAGGCTAGGTGGCCCGTACACGTTGCCCCTATAAGGCACCGTAGGCCTTGAAGCTGAGTGGCCCAGGCTGAGAAGCGCCAATGCACCTCTGTAAATTGTTCGTGGGCAGCCATTACGAATCAGCTGAGGCCAAGAGTGACATGCCTGTTTTCCGGGACGCAAATTTTGTTTTGGTTCTTCTTTGTCTTGCTATGGAATGTGCTAGTGCTGATGTGTGTTTTCTTGCAAATACACGGGATAGTGTTTATTCAATTTGATCTCCTGAAAATAATCATACGCGGAATGTATCTGTTTTATGGCGATGTTTTATAATCTCCAGCATTATACTGATTTCAGATTTGTGCAAGGATTTTGTAATCAAGCCCCGTGAGCAATAAACCCTGTTATCAAGGTAAAAAGAAAGGATGTTCTTATCGTTTGTAATTCTACCTCAGTACCGGCAGGACCACTATTTACACAGAAGACCGTTTTTTGCATGGGGAGGCAAGGGCAATACAGGTACCTCCTTGCGCCCAGATGAAGTAGATGGACGCGAATGCTGATCGCCGAAAGGCACTGTAGCAGAAGCTTCTAATGCCAAAAGGGAAGGCGCCGCGTCCCCGGCACAGTCAGCATGAAGCTCTATGACATCGTCGGCGTCCATAGAGGATGGAAAGAGTTAAGGAGACTTACAGCTTAGTCCCTGGGTAGACGCCACAGCACGATTTGAAGTGCTTGCTGCTAAAGACAGCACGTTGCCGCCTAAAATATCATCCTCCTCTGATCCTGATAATGATGCAGGAGACGTACAGGGGGATTTTTTCAATATGTCGCACTATATAGAAAGCGCCAGAGGGTGAGAAGTTAGGGAGATATGTAAGCAGGGTCTCTGGAATAACACTAATAACATGTTCCGCCTGACTTAGTAACTGCCAACTTTCTTCAAAACGCTCAAAAAGAAGTGCATAGGCAGCATGGCCGCGAACACAATGCGGGCACTGAGGCCCTGGGCCTATAATGACGTTAATGGGCTCATCACCCGGCTGCTGATTGTTGGCACCTGCCATCGCTAAACAGGAGACACTTGCATATATAAATGCGCAGAGACCCACCGCAATATCTCATTGTTCTGCAACGGATCGAGCGGAAGGCGAACATGGTATGGTTCGACAGAATCAATCATTTTTTTAAAAGCAAAAACACGCGTTGTGACATGCTGCAGAATAAGCATCCAAATGGCGGTGTAAAGAATGGGGATTCTAAGTGAGGCAAACACCAACGGGAAAAAACCCGTAATAGTTTGAGGCCGGCATCTGATTGGTGTGGCCCCATTAAAAGTTAATAATGCCATCCGAAATTTATTTACTTTAAGATAGTCAAAATAAGTCACCCCTCTAGTGTCCATTCAGATCCGGAAACAACAGGGAGGGTCCAACACTTGTAGGTAGGCAAAACAACACCAACTTGTTGACCCCTTGCATTCCCAAAATTGCCTAATGGTGGTGGGATGGATATCTAATTTCAAAAGGCAAGTTTTGTTATGCTTAAAATCCTAGATACGACATTAATAAATCGTCATCAGCTTAGGGTTTACCATTATTGTAAAAATCTGGAGCATCAATGGCAGGATAACGGGGAACAAAATCACTTTGACTGCACCTCTCCACACATAACTGAGCTGCCCTGACGACTTTAAAAAATATGGTACGCTCATGGTTAATTTGATCTGGGAATTGAAAATTTAATGAGCGCACATCCAAAAAATGCAGCACTGTTTTGTAACGACCGTAGTAGAAGATTTCGTCGGCCTCGCTAGCACCCTGTTGCATGACATAGGTTGATGTAGTGCAGAAAAAATCATAAACTATACTAGGACCAAAAACCTTAAGGATAGTATGAAATTGAGGTGGTAGATTTAAATCGTAAGGGAACCACGATTGGTCTTCCCCTGCGATCCGTGCATTAAACCACATTAACGTCAGAAGTGACATCCTATGCTAAAATGGTACCAGTATCGGAAAGGGGATTTAACCCAACTTCTACCTTTGCATCGTTTGATAATATGACCTTTTTACAGGGAGGCGCAAGGTCTGCAGAATCCATTGTTTTTTCCAGCACGCAATGTTCCAGATCCGACAAATGATATTGTCCCATAGTGACCTAACGTTTTGTATCCCATATCTCTACTACTGTAGGAGAAATGAGTTTGGAAACGGTATACGGCCCTTCTCTTTTGAGGGCCAATTTAGAAGTTATCTCTTTTACAGCACAGCGTGGGTACAGTGTGGGTTTTTAGTGTTGTGCTAGATTGTATAGCATGTCCTCATGCTCAAGTAAATGGCCCTGAAAACGAGAAATGTTTAAATGGAAAGGACTTACCTAAATTTGTTCGAATCCCTGGTCCTTGGATGAAGATGCATCTGTCTGTCAGAAGTATTGGACCTGTGAAAGAAAACAAGCAGGATATTCATTCATTCCATGATGCAGTTGACAGTTTCCAAACAGTCTGTTTGTTTTAATCTAAATTAACGTTAAGGCAAAATAAGTTGTGACACCAAAGGGTGTCAGTAGTTTTCCACAAGTGTGGAGCAGACGCTCGTTGGCCCACACTGCCTGGTGCCTGTGAGGCTCAGTAGCTTTGGGCGCCATTTTTGTCTTATGATTGATTTTGTGCTATTACGAGAATCAGCTGATGCCGAGAGGGTGCATGTTTTTGGAACGCTGTTTTTCCTTTGTTCTCATCTATATTGAAATGTGCCAATTTTTATTGCATTTGAGAAAGACACAGGTTAGTGTCCGACCACCTGGAATCTGA
>JAQIXS010005868.1:0-11742 GCA_034700785.1 Rossiulus vilnensis
AATACATTTTAAAACAGTTAGTTGCCATTTAAATCTAAAGGGTAAATTAACATAATCTATAGATGACATGTACATGCATATAAACGTAAGCCTACATGCACTTGTAGATAGCATCAAAGGATAGAGTATTGGTATATTAAAAGGTCATTCCTTTGAGGTTAATTTGAATGCAATAAATGCCTTGTAAATCATTCAAAATAACTCCATGAACCCAATGTCAATAGCATGACTTTTCACTTACTTTCACCGCCAGCAGACACGTAACGCCATGCTAAAGCCAAAATAAAATGCAAATTTATATGTTCGAATTTCCCCGAGTTTTTAAAAATAATTACTACTTCATTTAATGTATTCTAATTTACAGGTTTATGCCTTCCTTGTTTTCTCTACACTTGACGACCAATCAGCAAAATTAATATATACATGTAACTAGATCAATTTAGCAAAATCTTCTCGAATTCTACTCTCCCCAATTATTTCGAGTACAACTTGCCCAGATAATCCAGATATTATATTACTGAACGAGACCATGCGAGCGCAATGAATTTCAATTGATACTTTAAATTGACTGATGAATCACATCAGTATACACCCCTCATTGGCCACTGGCCAGTGCTATACTGTATAAACAAGAAATTGAAAACCTCAAGATATTATTTTGCCTTGGATTGAAGTCAAGGGACTCAAGGGTATTGTTCTTTAACAAAATGTCGTAACGCTTGAATGACATATCTGACAAGAAACTGATCCATTTTTGAGTTAATTTTAAAGAATAATTAATGATCAACTGCAAATTGGGCTCCTCTGTGATTCTTTGCATGCTCAACAGTTTTGCTAGATACATAATCGAAATAAAGAACAGTAATTAGTCCACGCTTAACGTCACTCAAAAAGTCACTTTCACAGCACATTAGGAGATACCTTATCTGCTTTTGCTTAAAAAAGTTATTTCTTATTGGACTAAGTTCATCATATGACTAGGCATCTGTTGCCAAACATTTTTTTCGGGTTTTCAATGGAAGTTTTCCGACCAGGGACCAATTCCGCACTAACTGACGTGGCTGACAGACATATGTACAGTATTTCAAAATAATAATGACGTCATCATAATTCAACTTAGCACTTTTCCAACTTCATCACGCCATAAACATGGATGAAATCATGGCATCAGTTATTGAATTAAAGGAATGAAAAGTTTCGTTCCTTCATCTTTCCTTTGCCGTTGATTGGTAGCTTAATAATTTCTGAATCCGTGGGTGTTCTCTTTAAAAGCTCGGAACGTCATGCAGGATAATCGAGAATTTCAGTATATGAACTACTGAGTAAAAAGGCAGAGACAGTTTATCGGTTTTGTGAGTGTGGAAGGTCGCCAGAAATCGTGTGAATCACTTTGAATTTTTTTTCTTTCCAAGTCTTAACAGTCTGGCATCCAAATTACCTAATTTGAAATAAACTTCGGTGGATCTAATACAAAATCCGGAGTTCTGACAACGATTGAGATCGGAATAAAAAATCCTCAAAGTACTTATCCTTTCACCACATTGGGTAAAAAGAAGAGCGCTCTTATTTGGACTCCTCTGAAACGCCACGATGTTAAAACCCCTTGGCCCCCAGCATGCCTCATATCTACTTAGGATATGGCGAGCACTTACTAGCGCAAAATTCTTTCAGCTGAAAAATGTAATTACACAGAGAGGAGATATTCCAGTTTAAAACGGCAATGCAATTTGCAAATGCAAAACACTTTTTTTCTATCCTTGCCGTTTTATTGTTATTTTTTTCTCTCGTTAATTTATCTGATGAATTTCTTTTCTACTTCGTCGCTAGTGAATATAATTGGTGGTCATAAAGGGAAAGTATGGTGAGTGAACTCTCCAGAATGAGCTTGCTCAAAAAAAATTGGATAAAAAGTGGAAAAGATGCAGTATTTAAAGAGGCATTAGCGCAGCCTGTCGAGCAAAAAAAATGTTGAAAGTCAATGACAGCCAAATAAGATCCTCATAATTGCATAAAACAAACAATAGTTCATTGTTTGTATATTTTACGACATTCAAGATTGTGCCAGAAGCTAGCTTTTGACGTTAAACTGCAGCTTTTCTTTATTTGGCTACGTTATACGGTACCAACACCTTAAACGGAAACTACGTGATACAAATCAATGCCTTCGAGCACAGAAGAGATTACGTAAACATTTCGGTTTGTTTTACGAAGTAATTATTTTCAAGCAATAACAATAGAATATTTAGAGCGAGTGATAAATTCCGATCTTTATCCGTTGGGGATAAAAGTTAGTTGCATGGTACGAAGTTAGTTTATGTACACCTATTAATGTATGGAAACATTCCTCTAAATCAAACATTGCTCTTATTAGTTTGTTTGATAATAAGAATGTGTTTAAAAATCGCTTGGAAGCATTATAAAATATTAGTGTTAATTTGTCGGTTTTCAGTCCAAAATGTTTGCCAAAACCACTTTCGGCCTAGGTGCTTCTGGTAACATGATTCTGTGGTGTATTAGTTATTTTCTGATGTATAGGTGTGTAATCACATTAGATGCACTGCACCTTAACCGTGTGGCCGCATTCAATTTTCACCTACACAAGATTACCGACTACTCATTTATCAACGTTACTTTTCTAAACCTACCGCATGGTAATTACGCTGGGAAGGTTTACCAATTTTAGTGGATGAGTAAAAAGCAAATGCATTATAAAGTAAGAAGGCCTATAATAACACTTGAAATTGGATAATAGGCGTATAATGATACACTGTTTTCCCTGAAACCGTGCAATTGAATGCCATTGAAAGGGTGATTTGTGGCGCCAGACTTTACCCTCCTCTTTTACGAGGTACCTTTTCGGTCATTAAATTCTATACCAGCAGCATGTAGTCATGACCACCGGTCGAGATAGAAGAACCTTTCCCACATAATTTATTTCGGAAAGTGTTCTGGGGCCAGAAGAGAAAAGCTGTAATATCTGCTTGTATGTACACGTATATAAGAAGGGAATGTTTTTGTGACAGGCCCTATCCCATTAAATCACTAGACTTTATCAATGCTGTTCTTCTAGCTAATAAACATATACATGTACGTGTAGAATTCTTTAAAAAGCATCATCCATAGGTATCACATACTAAAAACGTCAACTATTTTCTGGGAAGATTTCCCTCAAAAGAAATAGTGCTAGAACGGCATTCCATATCCCCTCTCGCGGAGAATGTGTGCGCACTGTGTGTGGTGTCGATAAAAAATGTGCTGCACGTTTTTTCACAGTTTAGCTGCAATTCTACTTCATCAAAATAAAAACACCTAAAATGGCAGCATACTGGTACAAGTAAATATCAATTCCTGTTATAGGCTTGTCAATAGTAGGCCAATGCACAGCCGTAATGGAATCTTATCTTAGAAATATACAAATATACAGTTCATAGTAAACCAATGCTGCTTTAAAGCTGAAAATTTCTGAAAAATGGTTTTCCTTCAATACAAGTCCTTCCCATTAATATTGATCGCAGACTTGTATTTCCTAGAAACCTGGCACACACATTACATGCCATATATTCTTCGAATTGGAGCGCCATGCTTTTTCCTTAAAAATTCTTGTTTAATAGCTATCGAGCAAACAACAACAAGAATTTCCTAAAAATCGACCAAATTTTAGAATGGGAAAAACTGGAATGAAATTATCCTCTCTTGGTGTTTGTCCAGCTTGTCACGGATCATTCTCAAATCTCAGGATCTGCTGGGTTTTCCCCTCGTAAACGAGCTTCCGTTCTGCATCGTTTGCGATTGTCGCTTTTAGGGGGGACCTAAACTGCATGCGACTATAAAATTTGAAGACTGCCTGGGTGGGGATGGCGCAAATGAAAGATTTGGGCAACGCCTCTTTCGCCCTTATAAAGCGCTCGTGTTTCTAGCCTTTGCTCCTTCTGCCAGCCATTAGTGTCCCAGACGCTGTCACCGATGAATCATTGACTGAAGAATGTCCATCAATTTTAAATCAACGGTGCAGAATCTCGCCCACTGTCCATCTGCACATTGTTGATGAAGCCCCGTTGCCAAAATAATGGCCCGGAGCGGCACGAGTAGCTAGCTCCACTCCGCAATTTTGATTAGTAAGGTATGGGGAAGTGTGCGAAGGAATTGCTGGTGAAAACATTTGCCCGGCATGATTTCATCTGCAGATGCGTATCACCATTGTCTCTTCCCCCTCCAATTTGATTTCCCAAAGAACTTCCTTATCTTCTCCCATACTCAAGTTTACTTGGTGATATATATATACAAGACGAGCAACGACAATGGTTTGTTGCTAGAGCCCTTACCTTCTCCCATCATACCATTTCACTTGGTAATACAAGGTGAGCAATGCTTTTGATAGTCTGCTATGATAGTCATGCGCAATCTATTTACAGCTGCTGAACACAATAGACCAGTTACTAACGAAGTGCATGTCGCATAAGATTATAGGATAGGTAAAATTAACGACAGTTACGTCAGTTATTTCCTCGTGAAAGTTTCACACTGGCGTTTTATTACATTATTAACGTTGTGCATCTCTGTGAAATTAACTTGCAAAGATGCCAGTAACAGAAAAAGAACGTTTCAAGGTACGCTTTAGGATGCACGTGTAAATAACGATACATTTCCAGTTTGTTTAAAAAACTTATATTATGTTATTATCGAATATTAGAAAGTTGATTCGCTCGTAATTAATTCCCCCTCCTCTTATGCGCTACTTTAGCATGTTCATGTTGAGCAGCTGACTTATGAGAATATCGAATGTTGCCAGTAAATATAGGGCACATCTGAAAACTCGCCTATCAACCCTAGGCAAATCATAAATATCAAACTTATCTAAGAGTGAGTTTCCTGTCCAGCGAACTTTGGTGCGGCGGTGAATTAAGCACGCACGAGCGGATGATGCTGTATCAATTCCCTGGCTATAATTTAAGTAGTTTTCCAATTCGTGTGTTTTGGTAAAGTCGGTAATTGCCGAATTAGGACAGGTGCTACTTTTCCCAGATGGTGCCCGTTTGCAGAGACGCATCATTAGTCGCAGACGAAATGCAACCAAACGAGATTTAAGACGCCGGTTTGCTCACTCAGCCATATGCTTACATGTACGCCTTGCAGTAATTTTTTGTTTAAAAAAAACATTTAGTAATCACTCAACTCTTACCATTTGTAATCCTCTCTCATATTTCATGCCTGTGAGGGCCGTGTGCTATCTGACTCAGAAACGGAAATGGGATTATTTTTTCGCCCACATGCAACTCATGCGTCTGACGTTTTATTGCAGAGTATTTAGTTCTTGTTCAAGAAGTCTGGAAGGATGCGACAAAAAATAGCGAAACAATTTCCACAAAAACAGAATTTGACTCAGCAATCAGCATTTGCCAACATTTCCATAAATATTACCGGTGTGCGTTTCTGAAATGGAACTACATGTATATCGTCGAATACAGGCATCATGTGTCTGACAATTTTGAAACTGGCTGCTCTAGAAGGGTTCAACCCTGAAACGTGAACTGCATGCTCACAGAACGTGTATCAATTTGAACTCTTAGCCTTACTATATACGCCCTATGTTGCGATATTGCAGAAATGTTTTGCGCTAATCCTGATGATGAATTACCCCACAAACATGCATTGCTCCATTAATAAACCGATCGTTTTTCTTCCACTGAAACCCTAGCTGGTCCGCATCAACTGGGCTGGATTTCCTGTTGCTATGCAGGAGGAATTGATATTAAACGAGAATTATACCTAGCCATAAACCTCTAGGAATCTATGATATCCGTCGGTTAGCTGCATGCCTTTGGGTGCATCCCGGATGCCTAGCATTAACAGTATACTTATATGGCGAAGGAATTCCATCGCAACAGTAAACATCAAGTGATGGCATTATATTTGTTTCTTATTTAGGATTTCGCAACATTTGAAATTGGCTTTATTGATTTAAAAGATGTTCTTTCATTTCTATTCTGTGGCTTTATGCTCTACTAGCTGATTACTGCTCACACGACATTGTTTACTCAATAATAAGTAAATAATTAATTTTATAAAACGATTTTATAAGAAAGCCAGATATGCTTAATTCACAGAGAGAAAATGTCATGGTGCCCTACAACCATGTACATTACAGCCAATGAACACTGGCGCCCTCGGAGTCTAGCGTCAGTCGTCATAAAACAAAGAAGTTCATGAGTGTGAATGAAAGGATGACTTTCTTTTCAAACCTTTATTTCCGTGTTAATATAGGCATGAATATTAGTTAATTTAATAGTTATGTAATTGGTCTGAAATTATTCGCCGAGGCTTTGTCTAAATCGCATGCTTCCGGCTTTTATTTGTCGTTAACTAAGCGCAAACTCCTCTTTTATTCAACTAGTCTCTCACGCTGAAACCCTACATGCAAAGAAAAACATTTCAAAAGAGCTTGCCCTCATTAATGCATTATTTTTGATGATTTTTTATCATTCATTTCTTTTTAATGCCATTCTGTGAACTCGTGCAGGGTCGTTGGCTGCACTTCTTAGCTCTTTAAAGTTGGCTGCTGGGGAAATTATCGATCCCTCAGCCATGGAGATTATTCATATTCGCCATTGTTGCTTATTACATTTTATTTTCTATTTATATGACGGAGTATTTTGTCCTATAGCTTTCGGCTATCAAGGCATGTGGCTTAGCACCCTGCATTATGTATGGCTTATTTGTAGTTAACTAAACATGATAACCAATTACATGTACTGTATATAAAGTTATAAAATACTTTAGCTTCTTAAACTGTTTTTATTTTCAATTACCACATAATATTGTCATTGTCATTTCGAGCAAGGGAAGCCTTTTTACAAGACACGGTTTAATAGTAGTTTTTGAATGGGGATTTTGCGGTAAAGTGTACATGTACGCAAAAATTTGAATTTTGTGCTGCGACTGTAACGTCTATATACCAATAACAATCTATTAAGACATGTTATAAAAGGAGAGATTATCATTAAAGATTAGCATTTTTAAGCGCTTCCAAATACCCCTTGGTACATAGCGATAAGAACGTCTACTTCCTTTAGCTTTACGATTTCGCTTAAAAAGACCTGAAAGCAAGAGCCAAGAGTGTACGCTAGTAACTATCGGACCACAATCACTAGGCTATAAGAGTTTATTCACGAGGAATGAGTGTCTTGATTTGGTCACACAAGCAAAATCAGATACGAGAAACCAGCACTTATTAAAGACCACGGTGGTTTACTAGCTCTGCTGCTTTTACTCACCATTTCCGCTTGTTCAAACTCATTACAAGTCACTTCATTTCTTTGGGAAAAATTTCAATGATATTACAGCGATAAAATACACGATGGCATGTTAGGCCAGAGTTGGTATTAGTGGCGTTTAACCCGAAATTAGGGTGGTGCTATTTTTGTGAGTTAATACAACGGAATATTTTTGAGATCGTGTTTCTCAAACTGAACATTTACCAGCATGGCCGTTTTAAGACCTTCGAAGGTCCTAGGCACTATTATTTCTTAAGATTTGCCCAATATTAATTGTGAATTTAATGCCTATTTCATCGTTTGCACGCACAAAAAAACGTATGAATCTACAAAATACACTTTTTGTAGGCATTTTAATGCACTTGGAATGCCTTTGAACCTCAGCTGACACATTGAAATGTTCGTAAGCACTGTGCATGAATATGCTAAACAGACTTATAATCATTTTTTCCCAATTCCACGTTTTGCGTTGGAATTCTGGGCATACAAAATTGGTGTTCTAACATAACTACTGTATGAAATAGCTTGTTCTATATGAGAAAGCCGCTTTAAAGTAAAAGTATGTTTTTTTTAGGGATTACAAGTTTTAAAAACCTGCGTTATTTATCGCACACGGCGTCTTCTGTTCTGTTTGTTATCGTGATATTGTTTATAAGTTGAACTACACATGTGTATAAGCCTACAGTAGCAATGTAGCATATGAGGAGGTACTGTATGTCGTGATGCAAACCAGTTCTAAAGCGTTAGTCTGTTAAAACTCTTCGACTGTGTGTACGATGAACTAGTGTCATTTAAAGGCACCCTGTAACCAACATCCGCCATGTGAATTCGAAACGAAGCTGGCGTGGAAACATCTACAATTTCCGAAATATGAACTTTTAAGAGCTCTACGGGAAAGGCACGCGGGCTCTTAAGTTTCTCCGTAACCTATCACACCTGCCTCGTTCCGTTTACTTTAAAACAATACGAATAATAACAACAGGCGAAGCCTTCTCTGCTAAGCCCCTCTAGTTGTTGCTATCAAGATGGAAACAAAAACACCTGTTTACCCCACAGGGGTAAAAATGATATAGGGAGAAAACATCAGAGCGACAGAATCCAAAACCTTCCCGAACGTTAACGATTTTGCGTTTATGTAGGGCGTCCGCAAAGATTGTGCGTGGTTTACACAAGTTTAGCTCTTTCTTATTTGAGGGATAGGGAATAAAAAGAAGGGTATTTTTCGAGAATTCTGTAAGATTTATTCTTAAAAACTGAATTGAGTGATGAGGTAGTAACTTTTATTCAACAACAACAAAATAAATGCTGAATATAAGAAAAGAATGGTTTTACTTTTTCATAAATCATTCTTAACACCTTTCTTGTAATTGTATTAAGCATTAATTATCTGGCATTCATACTGTTACGGCATCTTTGTCGACAAATATGTGGCGCCGCTGGACAGCTTTGCCAAAGGTTAATACCTCAGATATTCAATACCAAAATGAATGAATAGGCTATATTAAGGGGAACTGTTTTGGAACGCCATGGCTAGTTTATTAATGCATTGTATTTGTATGTAATTATTATTTGATGAAGAATTGTATTTTCTAGCACTCCTGTCTAAAATGCTGATTCCTCAAAAGCTACTGCTGATTTTTTTTAATTTTATAACATTTTAAACCGGTTTCGTGACTAAACTTTCATACTGAAAATCGTTTTTTAACTTTAGTCAATACAAATAGAAATGTTCAGTTATGTGCATGCTAGTAAACATTTATTTAAGATACTTGTACAACGCAGGCTTGTAATGCTGGCAGATTCTCGTCCTTATAGGGTTTTACTTGTACATGTATAACTCTGCTGCTACTTATACTGGATATTTATTTGCTGTTATGCAGATGCTTTTAACAAAAAGCTAACTATTCAAGATAACTGATTCAATTTAGTTTTCTAGGAAAGATTCAGACATAGTAGCTTCAACAACTACTTGAAACTGCGGGACTTCGCAAGAAAAATGTCACATTATCTATTTTCATGATTACAGTCAGAACACTGGAGGCAAACTGGTTCTCAGCCACGTCCAAAATTGCCAGTAGATTTTTTTAGGTCGTTTGAATAGATGTCCATTTTGTAAATTGCATGTGGCTGGGCTGGCGTTGCATATTGCGTGTGTCTTGAATTGAAGGTGGACGGTAGGGCAAAGAATACTTACTGCAGCATGTATGTTGCCATATCACGTCCTCTTGCTTGGTAATAGTTGAAACCCTTGATGTCTTCGTAATTGGCTAGGCTAGATTTTGCCCAATTATGTTAATTTAGGTTTATATTCTGCTTAATGCATTTCTGCAAGCATCGCATATATGATCATGAAAAGCGATTCGTACGTGTGATGAATGCAATTCGCACGCATATACCGAACATAAACTACTTTTTTCGTCATAACTAGCTGAATAAGACGATATCAAATCTGAATGCAATCTCCCTTTCTCTCTTGTTCTGCATGAGCCCGATTATTCCCTCGATAATGGCATCTTCGCTAGCTAAGTGCTATTTTAGTAAATTAAAACTGAATTCGGATCTCCGATTAGCTCAACACGCTCTCCAAACTATGGATTCTAGAGACGTCTTCAAAAACATATTGATTGTGCATGAATCAAAGCTGCACATTCATGGCTGCTGATGCTCCCTTATATAATCTAATAATGGCTAGAGAAGGCGCTGCACAATTTTACTTGCTCGATGAAAGTGATGGGATTCATTAGACCTAACAAATAACTAACCAAGATTTTATTCTCCAATCGACGTCTCGCAGATCAGAGGTTGCCAATGCCATGCAAAAGTGCTCTGAAGATGGTCTATTAAGAGGCTACATTTCGGTTGAATTATCACATTTGTAACTGTCTGGGTCAGGTGCAGACGTCACGTACACCACGTCACGGTAGAGGCCAGCATTCTATTTTATCCATTAAATTATGTTGACGAAAGTTCGTGCAATTCATAAAACAGCGTTCCCACCGAAATTAAATTCACAACTTCCTTGAAATCTCCTATGGTTATACAATAAAATGGAAACAAAATGCACCAGTAAGTGATATTTTCATTTATTACATGTATTTCAAAAGTTGAAAATGGGCTATGGAAGATAGGTGAGTTCTCTATTATTGCATTAAGGCTGGCATTTAATCTGATAAATATATCCCTGACCTTTGCATAAAAACGTGAAATTTCCCTGACCATTCCAGGATGTTCTTACTTCCCTGACAATTCCTTGTTTTCCTGATCAGTGGGAACCCTGTAAAACATACCTTTATGTGAAAAATAATAACTTACTATCAATTTTATCGTTTCGAGACGGTGAAACCATTTTTAAATTTATAATAAAGTTCACTTTTTATCCGTCCGTCTGACGGGAGGTTTAAATTAAACTGACCGTTGTGATTACAATTTTTGTCATTTTGTTATATTATTAAAAGTGGCACTGGTTACAAAAATAAACCGATCAAATCGAAGACAGAATGCCTTTGCCGTGAAAAGCGCTACATGTACCTATCAGTCGTTGGTGTTCCAAAGCCTTAATTTTCTGGCTGTGAGACCAAAATGGTGGATATGTGTTACACGTACTCTCCTGGAGGCTTTTGGTGGCGGGTGCAGATAAGACGATTCGAGCATCCAACTTTTGAAATCCCAGAATCAACCGGAACACATTTGCTCGTTTATTGGTTTCGATCGACTGAACGTAGCAGGTATTTGTTTCACGTGTTTACTCATAGAGTAAGCGTATTCACCCGTGGCACAATAAGGAGTTGGGCGACTCCGTGTAATTCCATACACATCTTGGAATATGGCGTGAGCAAGTAATAACATCAAGTCCTATTTGCTCCCGTCTTGTTTTGGAGAGATTTGAATTCAATTTCCAGTTCAACCCATATTCTGGCTTTCCAATTTCTAACTAGTATTCTCTTCCCCAGCCCATCTTCCCTTCATCTTGTTATAATAATGCACCATGACTGCTACTTTTGTCATCTCTGGCATCGTTAACTAACCTCTAGACTACATGTACATGCATATAATCAAACCATATAGGCTACATGTACAGTAAACCTTCAGCGTTCGCAGGGGGGATACGTTTCACGTTTTCGTCGCGAATGTCTCTGGACAGTTAGTGGTCAAAATATACCAATTTTCGAACCAACAGTCCTTGAATACAGATTTATCCTTATTATAAACGAGATGTAAAGTTGCTTTTTTTGTTGACAAACGCGCATTAAGGTATTTAAAAACAATTATGAATGTTTCTGAATTTATTTGTGATAAATTTTGTGTATAGTTAGAATAATTGACGTAACAAAATGCGCTGTTATTTCGTATTTGTTTAATGGATTGTCTGCATAAGAGGCATAAGTGTTGGTTAGAATTAGTGCTGTGCTTTTCGAATATTCGAACATTCGCTTATTCGAAATCCGAAATAAATTTTGAGTTCGAATATTCG
>JAQIXS010005869.1:0-11740 GCA_034700785.1 Rossiulus vilnensis
CAGTACACGTACTGTAAATCCCTCTACAGCTAAGAGAATTACTTTACATAAAATGGAAGTTAGACTAGAGCTATCTATGACGCCCTTACTCATTGTTAACTCTGACTTCCGTATAACTTTAACTGAAAACTATGAGCAACAGTTTTACCGTAATATTTTTGTGGACAGTATATTGATTGATCCGATATTGCCCCTAATGTTAGGCAATCTTGCATAGCCGAGTGCCATGCGTGATTGCCCAGCTTCTTGCTTCGGTTAACACTTTTCGATTTCCAAAATGGGAATTTTCCATAAAGGCATAAACAAACCTCGACACTCACCTGTAGTTCAACAGCAGAGGCTCCAGCTCAGCTGAGTTTCGCAATTGCAACTAAATAATCGAAACAGACGCATTCGTGCCCTTTCGAGAGAGAAAACAGCGCACGTCGCTAAACGCAGTTATGGTGTGCGTGTTTTCTTTTTTTATCTAGGAAGGATGGAAGGAGAGAGAAAGGTTAGGCCACGTGAATTCAATTGAACATTCTCTGTTGAAGTCGATGTCAAACGGAAAGGCGGCCTTTCAATGCGCACCTAATAATACATTTAGGGGTTGCAACCAACTTTTAGGAGCATTTTACTTTGAGAGTTTTGGGCGCATCCAAACATCTACGAAACTAACGGAAAACTGAACGGATTTCAGCAATGCTAAACTTACTTTCCGTTGAACTGATTACTATCACTGTCAAATTTATTTTTTCTCATGTTCGTCCACTAAAACATTTCATATTTTATTTAACATTATTTTCAAATGTTCCGTTTACTAGTAAAATAATATAACTGAAACCGGTGAAGAAAAGAATAAATGTATTCAAGTTTAAAAGGTCAACCACTAATTGTCAGTGATATTGATGAGATTACTGATTCCTACAAAATGCTGCCTCTTGTGAGGACACCCTGCAATAACGTATTTGCATCATGAAATCAAGTTACGGATGCCTCAACAAGGCTTCAATTATGTTTCTGCAGCTGAATATGCCTTACAAATGCCAGAAAAATCTACGAAAAATGATACCATAAATTGCATGAAGACCACAGTACTAGTATTACGTTGCAATAAATCCATATGCCCTCATTGAAGGCCGGATGTGCCTTGTGAACATCTTCTGACATTCCAATGACCGGGAACCGCTATAAGTGTGGCAGTCAGTGATGGAGTGGAAAAGAGCAAGAGCAATTTCAACTCGTAATAACCCGATGGACAAACATCTCATACGTCCAGAGTTCACGAACTTGTCAAGCTCTATCTATTGCTGCCATTCTCCAGAACTGCATCCTGGGTGCTAAATCGGTACAATCGTTTGATAATGGGTTTGATGCTGACTCACTAACACGGAACATCTGAACGGTGTTAAGCCGCGCCATACAAAAAGGAAGAATTTTGATGACCCGTGAGGATGCCTTTTTACTTGTTGCATAGATAACACAAAATTAAATAAGAGCTTTTCATTACAAATATCATGAGGTGTTGGCATGTCCAAAAATATGATTGGTCTATTGCGCATCACGTGCCCTATACGCACACGCCACTGTTTCTCCTAAATATTTATATATAGGTTACTTGCCATACACGTCTTTGTCCAATTAAACGCGGACCATGATTTTAATACGAAACTCTTCCGTCTAACCTCGAGTGTTTAAATAAGAGATTTCCTAATGAGTAATTTAAAGATAACACTGAAAGCATTTACGGTAAAATACATGGCGGTTTCGGCAAGCGTGAAAAAGCGATTAAATTCAGTGTGAAATGAACGAATTTCGCTGAAAACAATTAACAGTTGCACTTGGGTGGGCAAGGAAAGAGAATTAAAATTGGAAAACTAGATGGTTATATGTAAAAGAATTACACTGATTGCACATCTTGGCAACAAACTCTGCAGTTGTGTAATACAAGAAAAACGTCTTAAAAACCATTGGATCGTTGATGCCCCTAAGCAGCTTTAATTTAAATGCGAGTTATGCAGACATTTAACCATCATGGTCTAACGCACTAACAGTAATTTCACTACAGAAATGTCTCGTTTTCATAACTCGCACAAACATGAAGCATGCGCAGTCTACTTTCACACTTCCACTTCCTTATTGAACTGTCAACATCAGCTACTGTCTTACTCAATCAAACGTAGGGCAAAGTTGGCTAAAAATCAATAAAACATTTCCGATATTGAACCATGAAACATTCGCAAACAGTCATCTAGCGATCTCGCTGCGAGCCAGCTCTCAAAATTGATTAATCTCAATAACCTGAAGAGCTCATTTGTTCCATGCAATTAACCTCATCTAACTGGACATTTTTGAAATTTATTTGTAAATGCATGTACATTTATGACCCTGTCAACCAAATTAAAGTAGATGTACGTCGTTTTCAATTTTCAGGGAATACTTGACTTTACCCCAACAATTACAATATGGTTGAATTAAATATCAATAGCAATTGGTTTATATAGTAAAACAACATTTGGAATTTTATAAATTATACACGACTATTTTGCTGCCTGGCATGACGTTCATCCAGAAGGGATAACTGACTAATTATACCCTCATCCGCTATTTATCGAAAAATGAATTCGTATTTGTTAAAGATTATATCTTATTCTGCAAACACCAAGGAGCATAGCCATAGGTCAAAGCAACAGCTGACCTGTGGAAGAAAATGTCGCAAGCACGCTGCAGGATTATTGATTTTTCCTCAGTGCATTGCCTAACCTTAATTGCTCATTACTGTACTGACGAATAAGTCAAAGCAAGCAGGTTTTCCAATCAGAAACGAGCTCCTTATCTTAATTACAATCCTATTCTCTTCTTTATTCATCGACTATGTACCTCATTGGAAGTTCCTATAGACGGATTGTTGGTGAAAGCCAAATTTTGATCGATCGAAACCAAGAAACAGGAAATACTTTTAGCAGCAACTAATGAGAATTGTGGCTATAGTCGATAAAGAGCATTTGTTTTCATTACCTAAGACAATGGAAAGATTTTTATCATATCTACATGCATGCAAACCACGAGCATCATAGCAAGCTTCCAGTGGCAGGCTGGTGTGAAAAAATGATCAAAAAAATTATCGACATTTCATTTTACTTTTAATGGCAAGGCAAAAAAGAACGAAAGGTTGATAAATTCCCTCCATTAGTGTACGTTTCCAAAACGTAGAAACAACAGTGCTGATGGATGAATGGGGGAAGTGTATGATAGGGGCTAAAAGCACGTTAATATTCCGCCTAATCTTATTATTCAAAAAACAAAAGATAAGCGAATCATTTCATATGATAATGTCTTAAGAAAAAGCCACTCAACAGACAGTTCACCTATTATGACACAAGTATGTCAAATGTCCAAAATCATCAATGACTCCTTAAGTTGTTGTTGAGCATTGGTTCTCTTGCTTCCTAACTCTTGAGGTTGAGATCGGTTTTTCAGTTTTCAATCATTTCCTTGCACATAAAAATCAAAATTCCAATGGACGATCTGGTCGCACATTTTCCCTTCCAACTGTCTGACAGTGTCTGGTTTTCGACCCTCCAGACTGGTTAAACATATGTTTGCCACATTACCGTCATAATAAGTACATAAATAACTCAGGTTACCAAATAATTTTATCATTCGCAGATGACAACGCCAGTATTTCCCTTATGCTTCGTAGCAAATTTGGCCATCAACGTATCGGAACGTTTCGAAACCTTGCTTATAAACACCGCCTATGGTGAGTTTATAAAGAATACATGTACATGTAGGCTACTTCATTTACCTTGATTCAGGATAATTATTTTCCGATGAAAATTCCTCTAGCACTCCACTGAAAAGCTTACGTTTACACGTTTAGCGCACATTTACGATATATTTATCAACAATTAGTTATATTTGAATGAAATTAAATACACGATATATTTGAAAGATTTCTGCCCGATAAGTGCATTCGAAAACTCCAACTGGGCATATTTACTTACGGCGCTTTAGAGAATATACATCAATTTGTGGAAATTTTCGGCAGGAAATTCCCTAAATTACTGTTATTAACATGCGCATGAAGGGATATCATTTGAACGCAAATCTATTTTTTATCAAGTTTTTTAAACAGCCTAATTTACAGCATTTTATGGCATTGCTGATCTAAACAAAATTAAACACGAGAAATTTAATTTTATAATTTACAAAAAATATGTCCTATTTCAACATACCAACAATTAGCATTAAATGTAGCTCATAGTATTATCCTGGGGCAGAGATAGTTGTTTGCAGTTTCAATAAATCTATGCAAATCTATAAGTTATATTTTGCTTATTTGTGTTATTTGAATATATCACAGTAATTATCAACAGGAATGTTCTCTTATCATGACATTCTCGATTCAGTTGTAGAACACACGAAGATCAGGGTACAGAAACAAGATAAAGCCTAATGACTAGAGATAAAGATGCATGATCATGGCAAAATTTTAAAAGGTATCCCATTACTTGCAATAAAATAGGAAAATATAATCCTTTATCAATGTAATTTTAATTGGACAATTCACATCATACCTAACCAATAACAACAGCACGTAAAACATTTTGAGAGGACATCTTTTTACTCTTGCAAGGCTTCAGTGATATTTTAATTGTAATTTTAAGAGAAAATGATGCAGCTTTTTAAAATAAACGTATGCTTGCACATATACACGAGCAGCATCCTCCAATTCCAAAATTATTTCTCCTTCTGTCATTTAATTATTCCACATATTAACACAAAACGATCAATTGTCGAAAGCATTTTTATTTACTGATAATGAAGTTCATTAAATCATAAAAATCACGGTTTTATTCGTAGCCACTGAAAAATATAAAAATGGCATTAAACCAATTAAAGATTGACAGATATTCAACAGGCATGAAAATAAGGTGAGCATAAACGTACCAATTAGCTGTAGCCACATCCCAATTAGAGTCCAGAACAAAT
Source organism: Rossiulus vilnensis (assembly GCA_034700785.1). Classification (NCBI taxonomy): domain Eukaryota; kingdom Metazoa; phylum Arthropoda; class Diplopoda; order Julida; family Julidae; genus Rossiulus; species Rossiulus vilnensis. Next base: position 4,975 of record JAQIXS010005869.1, read on the forward strand.
GGGCCTTCAATAACTGATTTGTCCTTTGTTACACAGGCAATTTTATACTGCAAATACCCCATAGTCACTTCAGTTAATCATTTTCATTGAAGATTTATAAAGGCACTTTTCATTTTAACATTACCTTATGGAATGCTCTGGCATCACGGTAATATAAAATTCTCAAGCAGTCTGTCAACAATTTTTTAGCTTCATTCTCAGATAAAAGTGGTTTCTTTTCAAGAGCATCTCGCAACATTGGCTAAGTTAGAACGATCGAAATTAGGTAAAGAAAAGAAAAAGTATCTCATACACTATTTTAAAAGGTATCATCTTACCAATGCAATATAACCGCCATATCCAGTAGCAATGTGCTTATCTTGAAAAGCTGTTCCAATTTTGTCAACAAATCCCAAATACCTAAATTAATCATTTATTCACCAATTTTTCAATACACCAGACTTACTTCAATAAATATGACCAACTCACGGTTCACCATCTTGAAGTCCTCCCACAACGTAAGTGTTCCAAAGTGGATCAAATTTTGATCGCCTGCAAATAGTTTTATATGTAAGGAATAATCATTTTAAGTACTTTTATATTTAATGAATTTTATTCTTCAATGAAGCATAGATCACCTGTTGTACAAAACACGAGTCAACCAGCAGTGAAGAGACTTGGGCTTGAGATTAAAACCATCGTCAGCACATTCTTCTTCAATTCTGGAACGGCAATTTTATTATTTAATGCTGGATTGATGTCAAAAGTACTGGTAATTAGGCAACATTTTAATTAATTAAATTTAGTAAACATACACTTTCTCTTCAATGATTTCTCTTAGAAACTGAAAATCTGCATAGTCTCCACCGGCTCCAAGAATGGTAGTGTCATTCACTTTCATGACACGATCACATTCTCTATATCTTGCTAACGAGCCATAAGATCCAAGAGTATCAGCAGCAATGGCAACTCCACCATTAAATACGATACCAAGAACAGAAGTACCAGTGGTAATAGGAGTACTAAAAAGCACAGTAAAAATTATAAATGAAAAGTGAGTGGTCCTGAAAGGGACCAAAACATTCAATAGCCTCATCAAGTATAGTGTATACATTTTGTTTATATACTGCAAAACGATCAATGAAAATAAAAAGTTGCAATCAAGCCATTTTTCGATTCCTCCTTCTTACGATCAAAATCTTTCCTTGCTTGTGTCACGTATTAGTCAAACCAATATGTATGACATGAGGCCTGGCATACCATTGATGACAGGACGGAAACTAGCCAGCAACGTACATAGACATTACATTTAATGTGTTGTGAAATGTGGCTCCCCCTTTTATTTTGGAAATCTTTAGCGATACATATCACTATGGCCAACCATAATCGACCGAGGAATCCCTTATTATTCTGTTTACAAATATTGTTGATCACACCTAACTCGATTCTATTTCATTTTACGAATAATGCTGAATCACCACCACAGGCGGAGATGGCAACGATAGGTTTACTCGATATCGTGCGAATGAATTGGTGTGAGAAATGATACTTACTGCGTTCGGGTTGAAAACTTGTTGTCTGGCGATACAAAATTAGGAAAATCGCGACAAGATCCTGGCGCTTGCATACTTTCACACAAAGGTCTTCCAAACATCTCAACTTGAGCAAACGCCATGATGGATGAATTTCGAATTGTTGCTTTAGTCGCTAGAGGGCTCTGAGTGAACACGAAATGAAGCAACAAGAAATTTAACGGCGCTCTCGCTGCTGTAAACAGGTATCACGTTGCTGTCGAGCGCCCTCTCGTAGTGCAGACGTTTTGTTATACTTTCAATTCGAAATTATTTTTGAAAAAGCCAGGGAATAGTGATTTATTTTGAAAAATTCAGTGAATAGTGATTATTTTGAAAACATCAGGTTGTGATTTATTTCGAAAAGTCAGGGTATAGTGATGCATTTTAAAAAAAGTCACGGAATATGGATTTACTTTGCATTTTGAAAATGTCAGGGAATAGGAATTTATTTTGAAAAACAGTCAGAGAATACTGATTTATTTCGGAAAGGTCGGGGAATAATGATTTATTTCGGAAAAGTGATTTATTTCGAAAACGTCAGTATTCGAACCTCAGCCAAAAAATCAGTTTTCATAAAGTTGGGCTTCTACAGTTTCTTGGCTTATCTGTGTACAGAGAATAAATTATGTAAATCATGGTGAGACGCGACAACCATATAAATAATGTTTCATGATTTTAAGTACATAGTAAAGTTAACGATTTAAGATGGTGCGTTGACTTGGATCACGAAGGAGGATTGAAATTGGTGAATTGGTGAAATTGAAAAATGCAATTACTATTAATGCGAACTAATGGCATATACATCATACATGTATTCAAAGTTGGAAATGACAGTTACTAAGATGATTTAAAAAAAGTTTAAAATATAAACCAGTATGAAAAACTTTCTTATCATTTACGGCATTAATTATCAGATTACCCGATTTAGAGATTCACCGGGATCGCTTTTCCAGGGTGTTTTAGGGGGTGTTAGTATTGAGCATTTCGAGCAAAAAGGCTCAAACACGATATAAACAGGTGTCCACATTTCAATGGGTGCAGAGATACAGCTTATGGTATTCAGGAAAGACAAATGATTTATTCAGTTGATTGCATTTATTGATGATTTAAGTATTACATGCGGAATAAAGTTTTCGCATTCAGATATGATGCACGCAGATTTGAAACCGATGAAATGACGTCATTTTGCCAAGAATCAGTGATGGACATGCTGAACAGAATGACTTTGAACATTATGACAAGTGTATTAATAAAACCATCACTGAATTTAATCAAATCATTACTTTCATTAATGGCATTTGTAGGGGTAACATTCAAACAGCCAGTATCTTCGCACCCATTGAAAATTAGACACATGCTGACATGAACTTTTTTTTAACTCGAAGTAGTACCTAAAATCTTCATTATTTCTCCCAAAACATCCTGCATAAGTTGGTTCTAATTTCCCCAAGATTTTTCCTTGAGCGCTGTGCTGCGCGCTTCCTTCCGCGCCGATCATTTCAGTGCACCTTCAAAATTTGACCTACAGATGACATGTAAAAGCACATTGACCATCACAAAACCAAACAGAAAAATATCCCAATTCTTTCTTGCCTGAGTTCCAAGGGAGTCTGCGGACTTTGATTGTGAATTCGACTTGTAGAAAAAATAAATGAAAAAATTGTGTTTTCTTCGTTTTTTGCTAAGCGTGATTAGAGCAAAACTAATCGTTAACACATCTGCTGTTGTTTTATTTTTAAATGATACACCAAAGGTGGGAGGCTTCTATTTTATTAACAGCTTAGTCAAGTTTTAATGCCGTAATCCAGAACGCATTTATTTATTTATCATAATATTTTATTATATAATTACGTATTACGGGTTATACGGGTAAATAGCGTTTTGAATTAACAAGAAATGCAATAATTTCACACGGTATTTGGGCTCAGATATTAATTTTATTCAATTAATTAACAGTAAGCGGAATGATGAAACGTCAACCTTGTCTATAGTATGTTGCTAACACGAAATTCAAGTCACTTGATAAAGGATCTATACATATGGACGGAAATCATTCATTAATCATTTTTATAAGCCTCAAAATTGTCACAACAAATAATGTATGGATAGCCTGTACAGGTATATTTAAATACATTTTCACAGCTTCTGCAACTATTTATGCCTCGAGTATACCTTATCGCCTGTAGAAATCGTCCAGGGCCTGTAAACATCGAAATAATTTAATTAACAAGAAGTTATTTTATATTAACGTTCTGTGAAATTCTCAACAAATTATTCACTTTAATCAAACATGATTCTGATGTCACTCACTTGTTGCAACTTAGAAATAACATTAGCTTGATGATCTTTTAAATTTCGAACGTATCGGGACAACACCTTGCGGACTTCTCGTCGCTTACGAGCATCAGGATTTTCCGCGGCGTCATTTATGTTATCTTCATCTTCATCTTCATTCTCGTTGTCATCAGCATTTTCATCCTCGACTTCAATACCAAAAACATTCTTTAGTTTTTTTTCAGCAACTATAAAACATAAAAGCAAGCTGTGGCAACAAACTTACTAATGGTTTGTGTATAATTAACGTAATATAACGTTGCATAATTAATAACTTATAGCTTACAAATTTTAAATTGTGAAAATAAAATGGAAATCACTTTTATTTATATTTTGATGTTTCTTTTTGTTCTTTTAAATGTTGTCTAAATATGACAAGATTATTAGAGAACTAGAGACGAAAAGCCAACCTGCTAAGCTTGCATCATCTTCAGACGAGGATGCCAAGCAAATGCTCAAAGCAAATAATCCAAAAATCAATAAAACTGAAGTGTATTTCATTTTGATACCACAGCTGGCTGTCAGTCGATTGCTTATGTGTATGTGTGTAGTTATAGATACCCGCGCACTGGCTTATATATGGCTGAAACATCATACAAATTACAGTGTGTATTCAGTGAATAATATCAATGGTAACAATTTTGGATTCATTTAATAAATACTACAATGTATACAGGCTTATTAATCTTTACAAACGCTGAAATTTCCACCAGGTGATGTAGTTTTCTTGTATATACAATAATTATGAACTCACAATTGATAGAATACTCTAGAAAAACCACAAATTTTCCCGAATAATATAAAACTGTATCTTGAAATTACTCAAATTATTTTTAAACAAATACTTTTTGTTATATATAATGATTGTTATTAAACTGAATTAACCTATGCACTTTTATGCAAAGCCACAATAAGCTTATGTGGCACGAGGAAGTGCTGTGTACTTGATTATTTTTACAACAACAATAACAAAGATTTGATTTGTATTTTTATGTGCAGTATTTACATTGAATTATTCGGTTACATTCGCAGTGTAAATTTTACTATGTTTAATAAATTCACTATATGACCACAAGGGCTGCTTTGAAAGTTGGACTCAATAGGGGCACCCACTCAATGGAAAAGTATTGTGAAAACCATGTTTCGCATAAAAGAGAAAAATATCATAAATGACAACTTTTTTTTATGAAATTACAAGTAGCCTAATATTTTTGGACAATATATTTTTCGTAATTTACGACGATCAGGCAATCCAATACATGCATGGTTCTAGACAGGACCAAGAGATAAACATTGCAATGTTAGAAAAACCATAAAAGATATTCTACAGAATTTTATCTTAAAAATCTACATTTCGCGAATTTTTGTGACTCGCTCAATAACCCGCAACAAATAAATACAAATATAGCCTATAGTACAAGAATATTGTAAACATTAGTCGTGATTGATACTGTATAGCGACTTAGGCAGTATACGTGATATATCCCAATTCTATCTTCACAAATTCAATTGATTTACGTGAAGTTGAAATAAATACAAGTAGCACACACCCATATTACCTTCATTTAACAGCATAAAATGTTATAATAAACATTCTGAATTATGATGCATGTCCTGAATCAATTTGATGCGATGATTACAAATTGAAGGAACAGATGAATGTCATTAAATATCAGAAAATTACGAAATATCGCCAATTTATTATATCAATTTTCCTTTTAGTAGACTCAGTATTTTGTAATTTAAAAAGGCACCGTTTATTTATTTAAAAAAATACTAATTAAAATAAATAAACATGAAAAAAAAATCCGAAAAGCAGCACACCAACAGCGAGATTTCCTGGCTTATTTCCATAAATCGCTTTCATTTTGGATTTTTTTCGTATTTATTTATTGCATGAAATATATGTCAAATACGAAGTATACAAGCAGGCGCAATTTCACATGATAAAAAATACTTAGCAGCTTGGTCTATAATAACCAGTTGAACCAAAACTCGCCGTAAATATTTTTGCATTGCTTTCCTTTGCGAGAATCCTATTCAATTTAAATTTCCTTAGCCATTTCCTGTCCAATCAGTCAATAACGACTACAGAACAATACTGATTACTGACCAAAATAATACAGGACTATGTCCCCTACCATAAAGACGTGCATTGGTAATTTATTTATTGTTGAAAACATACAGTTACTCAATATAAAACAACCCAAATTAAGTAAATATTCATTTTTATCTACAACCACTTGTTAGCATTGATGTACTCAAATGACATCTGCTGCCATGATTTTTTATCCTGAGTTACGGAGTTAGTTACTGATCAGTTACTTCTGAGGTTAAAGGTCGAATGACATATTAAAGGGGATTTCCAAAAGACTTCTGCCCCGGGCCACACATTAAACACGTGTGCATTTTTAATAAATTTGAAATAGCGATGTAAGAAATTTGAATTCGTATGTCTCATTTATTTCTCAAAATATTAACATGCGACAATTAAACTTTGGTCGACGATAAATCATTGTTATCCGCTTAATCGTGCTAAACATTTGCACGATTGTAAAAGTACTTCATAAACGTCATTTGCTTCATAATATTTTATTGCAGAAAGTAAAATTACGTTTTATGGCATTATTCAATTGATGTGGTCAAATCTGTCACATTTTCAAAAAAGAACAGAAGCCGAGATCTAGATAAGCAAAAGTGAATTATATATTTTAAAATTTCGAATCTTAATTTCAGGATTCAACCGCGATTTGCCATTGGAATCATGATTAATTGGCATACCTTTTGTCATAAAGAATTTCAGCTACACGTGACCAATTATCTTCTCTTGAATCCATTGATAGCCTACATGATTCATTTGAACAGAGATCATTACATGG
>JAQIXS010005870.1:0-11739 GCA_034700785.1 Rossiulus vilnensis
TATCTTAGGCAAATAACCAATACTGTTGTATTTAATAAGGGTTTCAATCGAATACATATGCAGGCGGAATCACATTTTATCAAAACCAGATAACAGAATGGCGTGTTCGATGCTAATTACGAAATCATATGATTATGGCACTGGCAGTTTCGGTTGTTAATTATAAACCAAATCTTATATTGGATACACTCGAAAATACGTTTTCCTGCACGTCGTGACATTTTATTCCATTGTACGTGTCGCCATTAAACCACCGTCGGCATGAGAATCTTTCATCTGTTTTTAAGTCTACTTTTACCTATTGTCTATGGGCAAATAGCCCAGCAATTTCAAGTAAAGCGCACTGGCAATCCAATTGTTTTAGGTAAGAATTCGACTGTAAATATACAATTTATTGATGATTATGCGATAAATGTGCGTGTGATGGAAGTAAGCCTATGAGGTAATACAGTTTGAGCTGTGGATATACTGTAGGCCTACCGCAAATTGTAACTTCCCAATATTTCAGTGCCAGGAGATGGAGGAACACACATGGAAGCACGACTTAACAAATCAACGGTTGTTCATTACATGTGCAGCAAGACAAGTGCGGATTATTTCAACATTTGGCTCAACCTGGAGTTAATGGTCCCTTATGTATTAGATTGTTGGGTGGATAATGTTCGGTGAGTAAAATTATCAGTTTAAACAAAGCCAAATGAGCTGAAAAGGCCCAAGAAAATCGCATTCTACGACAAATTTTGGCCATTTTCACGAGGAATTTGAAGTAATTTTCCCCCAATTCTAGGCGCTCAGGTCCCTCAAATTTTCCAATTACAGACTTGAGTATAATAATGTAACTCGTAAAACGTCGAATTCACCAGGGGTCGAAACCAGAATACCAGATTTTGGTAACACATCGAGTGTGGAGTGGCTAGATCCTAGTAAAAGTGCATATGGTAAGCAACTACTTCTATTCAGGGAAAATGAAGTCACACAAACATTTGCTCATAAAGACAAACTATTAAACGAGCTTATGGCACCACTTAGGTGCTTATTTTAAAGATATTGTGGAATCTTTACAACCATTTGGATATGAGCGAGGTTACTCTGTGAAAGGAGCTCCCTACGACTTTAGGAAGGCGCCAAGTAAGATTTGCTTAATTTATTCCCAAGTGCAGTTATCTTTGTAAACTTTTTTAAATGCTAATAACAGAATTGTGAGAATTTGTCAAACCTATGACAGAATATCTGCTCATTTTTTGCAATAACACATTGTGCTTAAATTAAAGTGTTGTTATCGATTACAAATTTAATTGCAGATGAATGCGAGGAGTATTTTGTTAATTTCACAAAGCTGGTCGAAACTACTTATGAGGAGAATGATAAGCGACCTGTGGTCCTGGTGGCCCACAGCATGGGAGGACCATTTATGCTGTATTTCTTAAACAGACAAACTCAAAAATGGAAAGACACCTATATTAAATCTCTCGTTACATTATCTGGTGTCTGGGGTGGTGCTGTAAAAGCTTTAAAAGTGTTTGCCTCTGGTAAGGAATCCTTACAGAATCGGTAGTTACTAGTTTTTAGCCTCCAGTTTTTAATGTAGTTATCTTCTACAAGGTGATAACCTTGGTATTTATGTACTAAGTGCTTGGACGCTTCGGGCAGAGCAAATCACCAGCTCCAGTTTAGCCTTTTTGCTTCCAAGCAACAGTTTCTGGTCGCCTGACGAAATACTCGTTTCCACTCCCCTTCGTAACTACACAGTTCTGGATTTTGAAGCATATTTTAATGACATGAATTTTCGGACTGGTTACGAAATGTGGCTGGATACAAAAAACCTGATTTATGATCTTACCCCACCAGGAGTGGAAGTACATTGCCTTTATGGAGTAGGAGTAGAAACTGTTGAACGGTAAGACATGCTGTTGCAGAACTACATCGAAGTGTTTCTATGCTTCTCACTAATTATGTTTTTAAAAAAAATACTTTATTTAGTGTTACGTACAAAACTATCCCTAGCAACAGTCCAACGATTACTTATGGTCAAGGAGATGGAACTGTCAATCTGAGAAGCCTCGAAGGTTGTCTACGTTGGAAAGGAAAGCAACCTCAAAAAATATACAACCAAAGCTTCGAAGGGGTTGATCACATGGGCATTGTTAGGGCTCCAGCAGTTCTGGCTTACATTAGCAACCTCGTTAATGGTTAATCTCCCTTGATCCATTCTACAAGATAGTAACACGTGATACATTATTGCACTTACTAACTTTTCTCGATACTCAATCATCAATCGGGAGCAGCACGATAATTTCATAACTTAATAGTTATAAAATTAGTCTTCATGTTTATTTATTTTTAAAAGTCGGGTTTTTAGCACGTAAAATGGTAGATTGTGATACTAAGTCTTTTTCCTTGTAAATACTTTGCTCTTGAAATATCTTTCACTTGGTTTCGCCAAAGTATAATAAAAGAATAAAAGTATAGGCTTATGATGGGAAATAGTTTCATCGTTCATTGCAATTTTGCATTTTATCTGAAAAAAAACCATCAGCTTGTCAATTTGTTTTGTTATCTATCAACAATATTAATTAAATCCCAACAATCATTATGCCAATAAAGGTACTACTTTTATGTATACGCTGTATGCCACAAGTCTAGTTCAGTTGTTAAAAATTATGGCTAGGTACGTATTTGCTTGCATAAAAGCCGAATTTTCCCCCAAATAATGTTAAGATCTGAAGAAAGGATGTGGCTGATTAATGACATCGCCTAGCTTTCTATTTATCCTGAAATGTAAATAGAAAAGGACTTCATCACAGGGGGTATTGATAGTTTCAAAATGATTTTATGGGCAATTGTAATTGCTTCAAACAAACATGTCTATATACTAAGTAAAAGATGCAGCTTATGTTCGAGCAAATACAGTACATTAAAACGTATAAATTCAAACACTAAACCTTTTTAATAATAAAAGAGAAAGCCCACTTTTGAAGGTTCTATTTTTTTAAACCAATGCATTGTGGGAAGTATTGCTTCCCAGATTCCACGTGCCTCCTCACGAGGCTGAATGGGTAGCGCAACCAGCTTCCTAGATATCTAATAAGATGCCGCTACCTCATCATAAGTAGATTCTATAAATTAATTTATACACATTTTAAAGTTATAAAAGATGAGCGCGTGTTCTCGTCTCCACTCTTGCTTGAGGCAGTTCTCCAAATTTGCTCCTCAACTTGGGCTTCATCATGCAAATGTTAGGAGTATGAAATGTAAGTTCGAAAGTGTGCATTATTGGTTTTAGATTGCACAGATCATGATTAATCCAGTAATCGAAGGTTGATTAAGTCTTTGGTGATCATCTACTTTGTCTATGATGAAATGCAACATAATTATTGCATCACTATGAATGTAGTGCAAGCTTGTCATTATATGATTTTCAGGTTGTGAAGTAGCATGGCATTCATCGATGAAGACAAGCTCGTTTCTTCAGGGTGCCTTTTTAAGTAGCCAGAAATCCTACTTTGGGAACAACTCACTGAATGCAACATGTCCCATTGGCATTCACCATTTAACCATAAACTTGAGATCTTATGCTACAGACTCTTCAGAAAATGACAAAACCCAGCCTTCCAGAGTGTCAGAGAAAACAGAAGTGAAAGAGACATTATGGCAAAGGTTTAAAAAAATGTACAAGGAGTATTGGTATGTCCTTTTGCCTGTTCATACGGTCACTTCTATTGTTTGGTATGGCTCATTTTATTACGTAGCAAAAAGGTAAGAGCTAAAAGATTTTTCAATTTGTATCGCGCAGCATTTGAGAGACGTTGTATTAATTCTGGTTTATTTAATTTTCAGTGGTATCGACATAGTGCCAATGTTGGAGAGCTTGGGAGCAAGTGAAGTAATCTTGAAGCCTTTACGAGATACGGGTGCTGGTTACTTCGCAGTAGCCTATGCCATGTACAAGATTGCCACCCCCGCCCGTTACACAGTCACTTTGGGAGGCACTACAATCACAATCAACTATTTAAAGAAATGGGGCTACATTAAGCCAATGCCATCTTCTGAAGCCATGAAAGAAATGATCCGAGAAAAAGGAAAGCAGCTAAGAACTCACCGTGCAAAAGTCCTTGCCAAAATGAACTTGCGGCGTAGGGGAAGCCCCAAAAACAAGTCACAAAATCAAACTTCGGATAAGCCGTAAATGTAAATTTACAAAATAAACTTGATACTGCCACATCATTGCACTTAGTTGTTTGGTTAATGTCAAGTCGGTTATAAGCAACTGCTTTCCCAAGGAAGAAGATTAGGCCACTACGACCAAATGTAAAATTCCAGCCTAAATTACAAATTAATTTCTTACGCATAGAATAATATCCACACATAAGCCAACTAATCATTACTCATGCAGACTAGCAAGTGTCACGTTCTTTATGACAAGTTTAGACCAGGAGTCTCCAAGGTGGAGTGCATGCAATCCATAAACAATGTATTGTTAACAATTTTGCTTTGCAGCAAAAATATTATGCCGCACTGGACATCAGTTCGCATAAAATAGGTATTCCAGCAGTTTAATAAAACAGATTAATTTATGTACATGTAAGGAAAAATATAAACAAACGTACCCTGGATCTCAGAAATCACATTAATATATCCATTCACGAGAAGGTTTAATTTTCAGGAAAATAAATCACATCAATGGTCTATTAACATCCCTTTGACAACATTTTCGAAGGTCCTGGGGAAAAAATGTTATCAATAATCACTCAAAAGATGTTTAAGTGTCATTGTTAAGGCTGGGGCCACAACAGCATTTATTTAACGTTCGTGTGATGGATATATTTAGGACAACACACGAGCATGTCACATTTGTTGTTAATTTTGATGAAAAAACACGTTTGTAGTAAGCATCTTTGCAAATGAGATCATAGCATTTTCGTACTAGAGTGATCAATAGTAAAATATAGCAATATGGCCATTCACACTTTAAAGCAGCTACATCTGCATGTCTATGAAATCCTTCGATAAAAGAAGGGTGCAAAACGTAATGCATTTGGACAACATAAGTTTCACGACGCCCATGAAAAAAACGCTCGTGTGACCCTAGCCTAAGACAATGATCAAGCTAAGACTGATCAAAACGAATACCTGCAGTACAAACAATTTTCCCAGATAATTTTGTTTGAACTATCATCTTTTCTAAATTTTGTTTTCTCCTATGCAAAACTGTCTATGCAATAGTATCTCATTTTATATTAGGCCTACAACTGGAAATATTCAGTTGATTATTAAAAAAAATTAATAAAAAATAACCATGGATAATCATACTTTCGCCTGTATGGGGAAAAATACTCATAATAATACTGTAATTAGTTTGACCAAAATTATCAGATTTTTTTTGGATTGCAAGTATCCTTTTTGCTTAGTCTTAGAAAGCAATAAAACGCACTTTGAAGTAATCTTTTCTCCAGGTATGTAGAAGGAATTACTGACCATGTCCACGTATGCACTATGCACGGCACGAAACATCTAGCCCATAAAAATATCAAGTTAACTGAAAGTTACCAGATGTCAAAAGAGAAAATACCAAGTAACGAGTAAAAAAAGAAACTCAACAGATCGAATTTCATTATCTCTTAATGAGGTGTTTGCTGACTCTACGACAATAACAAATTTGATTTTTGTATTTGTTACGTATCCAAACCTGAAATAATAAACTCGAGCTAAGGAGCATTGAACAAGCTGTTATGGATAAGTAGCCAAACAAAGCGACCCAGCACTGACAAACAGGAGCATGGGATGTAAACTCCTATTTAGCAAATCTGAATTCAAGGATACACCTTATAATCTTCAGTGGGATACAATAATCCCAAGTACAGCTCTCTTAGATCATTGGCATTTTTGTTGGCTGCTGACAATTTCTCTTCCACAACATCGAGCGAAGTGTGAACGGTGTAATGGAACTTTAATTCATTATCAGTAGCAATAGTACGAATGTAAAGAGGGAAATTCTGTAAAACGGGAACATTTAAAGTGTTCAAAATTACACGTAATTTGAACATAAAAACCCACATATACAGTAGGATAATCATTGCGAAAAAGTTAAGGCAAGTTCAAGGAAGATAGGTTTACACTCTCCATTTTTAGTTATTAGGCCCCCAGATATCACAACTAGAAATGTGATTTTCCTATTATAATGTTATTACAACATTAAAAACCTCCTTCATTAAAGCATGTAATGATGATATTGAGCTTGACATACAGTAGTACTATTTGTGGTAACAACTGGAGTTATGGTGGGGATAATTACGCCTGGCTCTATTATTCAATTCAAAATAAAAACAAAAATCAAGCCTGTCATACCTCTTTGCTAATGACAGCAACGCATACAGCCATCCTACACAAGGCTGTGGCACCTAGCCTAAATCTTGGAGATAAAACAAAGAGGTTTTAATAATTACTGCTGATATACAGAATAAATCGGCCTGTAGTATTGACTATAATTTCAGGCGGTTGTGCCTAAAAGCCAATTGTAGATAAGATAGGACCAGGAGATAAATAGATGGAGGAACACAGCCTACTTACTCGCAATGTTCGACCTGACCTGCTATTAGCCAGGTAGAAAAATCTTTCAAAATAGAAGACAGAATTGTACACAGCTTCGTTTTAGTGCAGTGCTACCAATTTCATCGGGATATTTGTCAGACGGACACCATGACCATGGCTCATTATCAATATGCACTGATGATTTTATTAATTTGCAATGTGAAATCGATTTCACCTCAAGATACTCCCCCGAACTTTATAATTATGCTGATGGATGACGTAAGTAAACACTTTGATAGTTAATATCAAACTGCTAAAAGGTTAACAATGCAGATTATATAACCACTAAAATCATACTGTCGCAAACAGTGTAAACGATTGTACCGGGTGTGGAAAAATCGTCTCGCACGTTCGTTGTCAGCCATGCAGTGCAGCCTACTTATTGGGGCAAAGAAAATAATACTAGGCATCTCAAATCAATTTTCTGCAGGAAATAATGAAAAAAAACAACAACTAATTTTCGAAAGTACGTGTTGACGATTGTTTTAAAATCGCTGATATAACCATGTTCTGCAGTTTTTTCTGCAGGGAAATGCAGCATATTCAAATAAACGGTAGTTTTTGTGTTCCACAGTAAAAATGAAATGGGAAAAATCTTTACGGATGACTCCTTATTTGAGGGGGGTCACGTAGTCTAAAATTCATTCTAAGCTGGAAATAATATTTCATCGAACTTTACTGTGGAGTTATCAGAACAATACTGTAGAATATCTACAAAATTACTTTGGAACTACTGCAGAATTATCTGCAATGTATTACCATGGAATTTGTGCAGAAAACTGCAATTTAGAGTTTTTGCAAAAAAACCTACATAAAATAAATTACCCTTTACTTATACAGTTGTATGTTTTCGTTTCCCTCAAAAGATGAATCCAAACAAAATGAGTTATTATTGTTTGGAAAAAAAATTGCATGGCGTCAATCACACATTCAAATAAATACATGTAACAATGATAATAAAGCAATCTAAGTGTTTGCTCTGCACTTTAGATGGGCTGGGATCTCGGGGCATTTGGAGAGCCAAACAAGGAAACACCTTATTTGGACAGAATGGCTGCTGAAGGAACAGTCTTGACAGATTTCTACACAGCAAATCCGTTATGTTCACCCTGTAAGTAAAAAGTATCACCCAAGAACCAAGGTGTACTATAACTGAATGAACTGATCTATGCTATTTTTACAGCCAGAGCAGCTCTTATGACAGGTCGCCTGCCAATTAGAAATGGATTTTACACCGACAACGAGCATGCACGAAACTGTTCGTATTCCAGCTTGTTTTACATAGCACTGCCAAGTTACTACCATCCAGAAAATTCTCAAAATTCTAACAATCGCAATATTACAGCATACACGCCGCAACAGATTGTGGGAGGAATTCCAGATTCTGAAATCTTGCTGCCAGAACTCCTGAACGATGCCGGATATAAAAACAAAATTATAGGAAAATGGTGACAAAATAAAAATCAACGTGGTTTGTGCATTATATCAACATTCAGGCGACTGATGCCTGAAATTGCCTATCAATTTCAGGCACTTAGGGCATCAATCCCAATACCTCCCACTAATCCATGGATTCCAAGAATTTTATGGCTCTACAAACTGCCACTTTGGTCCGTACGATAACGTTGTAACACCGAACATTGCCTTTTTCCGAGATTCTGAAATGATTGGCAGGCATGTATTAGTTTTTTTTTTGCTCGAACCAAACCAGAGTCCAGGTTAAGATTTGATTATTCTTTCCAGGTACTTTGAAGAATTTATGATAACACCAGATGGCGTATCCAATTTAACAGATCTATATCGCGATGTAGGCTACATCAGTTAAATTGCAGAAATTAGTAAATAGAGTAGAAAAACGACTTTCGGAAACACTTATAATTATTTTATCTTTAATAGGAAGCAATTGACTTTTTGCAAGCCAGGGCTGAAGATGGCCAACGCTTTTTCTTGTACTGGACCCCAGACGGTACTCATGGGGGTGTATATTCGTCTATCGGCTATCAGGGAACAAGCCGAAGACGAAGGTGCTTAACCAAGAGAGAAGCTTTTCCTTAGCTTTTATTTGCGAATGGTTTCTGGAAATCTTAATCTCTTTATTTTACTTATTCATAAATCTTTTGCCTTTTTTTTAAAAAAAAAGATACGGGGATGCAATTCGCAACCTGGATGATGCCATTGGAACCATTTTGGAGTTCTTGAGAAGCAGTAATTTGTCCGAGAACACTTTCGTTTTCTTCACGTCTGATAATGGACCAGCTCTTATTGATAAAGACGTTGGTAACTACAAACTTTTAATTTGGGCACAGGCCAAAACATGGCAGTTGAACGTCAGAATTTAGACCGATATTTAAGGATTTGCACTTTATCAGTTGGAAAACGTCTGAACAAGACATGTACTGGCACATGCATACTGATATGAGTGGCATGATTGACACTTGACAGCTAAAACTATGATAAGATAGATGATCCAAATTCCCATTTCAATCAGGAGACAATTTCTAGTTTTTTTATACATGTGCATATTTCCCATGTGAAAAATTCACAAAATTTTTTGCAGAAAATAGCGGTTCAGAACATATTCTGCAGAAAGCTTTTTTTTTCTGCAGGACAATTTATTCACAAAAAAAGTTTGCATAAAATTATTATTTTTCTGTACAACATGTTTCTTACAAACAAACTTTTACCATGAAAAGAATATACATGTATTGTAATGTATTCCATAAATTCTGTGCATCCAGACATACAGAATTTATTGGAATACTGGAATATATATTCTTGGGAACAAAATATGATAAATTGAAAAAGTACAGAGCTGAAATTCGCCCTGCAGTATCACTAAAACAGTAAAAATATGCAAATCAATTGAGAGGAATCATGATATTTTTACTCTGGCATCCAGCCGGAAGCAACGGTGGATTTCTCTGCGGCAAGCAAACAACGTTCGAAGGTGGAATGCGGTTGCCGGCCATCGCGTGGTGGCCAGGAAAAATTCCAGCCGGGAAAATAAATCGTCAAGCATTGCGAATAACCGATCTGTTCCCTACGCTGCTGGATCTTGCGGGTATCAGTCCTCCATCCAATGTGACTTTGGATGGCATAAGCATTAAAGACTCGTTACTTGATGGCAGCGATACCAACAGGTGAAACATCAGAATTTAGACCAAACTCAGGATGTCTGTAACAAATCCGTATTTTACTTTAGCCCTGTATTTTTCTATCGTGGAAATGAATTATTCGCCATACGGTATGGACTCTACAAGGCACACTATTGGACTTGGACGAGCTTCCAGTACCAGAAAGATTTGCAAGGAATCGACTACTGTCCTGGGCAACACGTGGAAGGAGTGACGACCTCCAACCAGACCGACCACTCCCAAGCACCCGTCCTTTTCCATTTGGGTTCAGACCCACAAGAGCGATTCCCCATCAGGTATGCGGTGAAGATGTCAAAAAGATGTTAAAATCCACAATCCACAACAATTAAAAACGTATATTCTTTCTAAAATATAGCCAGAACAGTTCCGAGTACCAGGAACAAATTCAGATCATAAATCAGATCAAGGATGACTTTTTAGAAAACCTCGTTGTGGCAGAGCCGCAGCTTAACTGGTGCGACAGAGCCGTAATGGTACGCTTTTCCTATATTTGATCTCCATCATACTTAAGAGAGCTACAGGGAACAGTCTAAAACATCTAGTAACATATCTTTACAGCACTGGTCACCACCAGGATGTGAAAAACTGGACAAATGCCTGACGCCACCCCCTTCCATACCATATCTATGCGCATGGGATCATTAAAAAATCTAATTTCAGGCTTTGTTAAAAAAAAATATAGCAAAGCAATGTTTCTGGTTTAATAACTTGGCATTGTTATCGCATATGGAACATACAAATCTGAATAAATTCTTTTATCGATTTCGTGTTGGTCAATATTATATTGTTTAATTCAGTGCATTGCTAAGCAACAATGTCTTTCTTAGCAGTGTTAATTTGAAACTTTTACCAATGCGCTGACACATACAACAGTTACCCAAAGCAACCTAAACCCAAACAGCCGTAGTTGCCACGAAACAAAACAACATTTGAAGGAACACCGACAACTTGATCTTTTTCATTAGAAATAAGATCATGAGTTTATCCTGAGGTTTAAAAGTGGACTATCAGATCAAGAAAATAATCTTCAATGGTAATATAATTTGGTTAGCTGGCATCTAAACTGTAAGTATTCTCAGCTATAATCTGTGAAAGAGCAGATGTCCTAATTATGGAAAGGTTAAAATATTTAGGGCAATTATGTGGTTCGAGGACATTCCACGTTCAGATTTTTAAAATAGTTCTACATTTCAGATGAGGAAAATCAAATGTTTCTGCAAACAATGGCACCAGGATGTGGACCAAGGACTTCCACGTAGAACTGGAAAGCAACGAGTTTGGAAGCTGATCATCAAAGAAAGAACATTCAAACATGCTTCTCTAATCTCATGTTAATTTGCAAAATTCATGAAAAATGCAATACAAATACATTTGCGAAACTTGTAAAAATAACAATTAATGTGCAATGGATGAATGAGAGGAAGGATGAAAGTGTGTTCGAGAAAATCACTAGTTTCATTTTTTTGTCCTTTGTTAAACACTATGTGATGTTGCAATTTTTATTTATCATCATCTCATCATCTAACGGAATTTATTTTTGCAGAAAATTGTGTCGATGGAGCGTGACACAACCCTAAACTCTTTAAAAAATTTCCATTCACTTTTTTCAGAGCTGATAAACCAGACACAGCAAAAGCCAAAATCTAATTTGTACATTGATGAACAATAATAATACTTTCTTATTTTCTTTTTTTTTATTGCTTATTTTTCACAATGCTCATTATTTCACAATGGTTCAAGAGCCCACAGAAGCCCCATCTACAACAGTTCCTACGACAACAGCCCAGACCACCACCGAAATGACAACAACTGCAGAAACCACCACTAAAATGATAACAAGTGCAGAGACCACCACTGAAGCAGTAACAACTGCAGAGACCACCACTGTACCAACGACTGCAGAAACCACCACTAAACCAACGACTGCAGAAACCACCACCAAACGGACAACTGCAGAAACCACAACCAAAGCTTCCACAGCCAAATCGACAATAAC
>JAQIXS010005871.1:0-11737 GCA_034700785.1 Rossiulus vilnensis
CGGGACTTGATTAAAAGTTTGAGTTAGCGGATTATTTGACTTATAGGAAGTTGAGTTATCGAGGTTCGACTGTACTTTCAATGCACAGCTATTGAAACTACACATGTACTTCATACAAAAATATTCTATATACCATGATAGTATAATGCAGCCCGTGCCACAACTATTGTTAAAAAACGATATCATAAAATCATGAATTGGATGTAGCTTACTCAATTTAGCTGGTGAGGTCCACTATAAAATATTTTATAACGGTTGTGATTGCTTAATGAATGTCTTTCTTTGTCCAGGCACCTCAAATTATGTTCCGCCAGAAAGCAGATCCCGAATTGCAGAAAAAATTGTTTAACTGTTTGAGCGGAGTGGAAGGTTTCCTTGAGAAGAATGATTATTTAGCTGGAAGCCATCGAACTTTGGGCGACCTTGCAGTACTGGGCACAGTGGTGGCCATTGAGGTGAGTCCAACTAGTGATAAGGTCAGCGTTTAAGGCTTATCTAAAATGATGCCCAGCATGCACCACATTTTAACTCAAATACTTGTTATAATTGTTACATTTATTTTTCCCGTGTAGAGTTGGTTGTCCCCTAGGTTCTGCGTAATTTTATATTAATCAAAAATGTCCCGTTTCAAATGATAAGAACGGGGAAAAACAAATGTAGTAATAAATTTTAAGTCATACATTTTTAAGCAATGGAATTGAAGAATTTGGTTTTTGTACGATTGAGTCGAACTTAACATTGCCTTTAGGCATTTATTTTGTCAGAGTAAAAATGTTATTGTTAAATCTGATCTGTTGTGCTGTTTTTAATTAAACAACCTTAAATTTTACTTCATAAATAGCCTCTAATCTCAATGTTGTAATGCAAATGTAATCTAACCTGTATATTTATATTATTATTTTGTTATATCGTTTTTATAATAAGTAAAATCTCATTGCTGTTCAATTCCTTTAATTAAGCAAATGTAATCCATCATGCCATTTGTGGTCAATGTCTGGCCTAACCATATACAGTGTATATCCATATTTAATTTTTCCACTCGGAGATACAGTATATATAACATTATGACTTTTCAAGCAGTTTGGAAATATACCTTTAAATGGGTATTTTATAGATCAAAGTCATAATGGCTATAACAACTGCAAGGTATAATATTAACATTTAACTTAATTTTCGTTTCATTTACAACAGACATTTGATGTGGATCTAAGCAGATGGCCCAAGATGCAAAACTGGATGAAAAGGTTGAAGGCTGAACTACCATATTATGACGAAGTCAACAAGCAGGGGCTGGTAGAATACAAGCAATGGTTTTTGGGAGAATAACTGCATCGATATTGACTTTGCACGAATCTGCTGATCATGTATATTAACACAAACACTCTTGAAGATTATACGTCAGATCAAAACATGAATGACATTGTATTCATAGCTTTGTACAACAGTCATAACTGCTGTTTGCACATGTTAAATGCACATAAGTGGGCATCCATAAAGGACATCCGGGTAAGGGAGGGGTATGGAAAAACTGGCCAGAGAGGGAGGGGGTTCAAAGAATTTCCAAATTTAATACAGTAAGAGATGATTGAAAACTCGAAAAATTCACATAGACTGTATTTACAATGTGTCACTATCGATCCGATGTTTATAAAGTTAAATAATATTATGCATTTTTTTCAATGTTTTTTTCAAATTCAACTGGACAGTGGCAGACAGGGGAAAGGGCAGGAGGTCTAAAAATCATGAAAATTTCTAGGACGTTTATGGATGGCCTCTAAAACATATCACTCCTAAGTTTAAAATGCTTGCAACTACAAGACGTAAAATAAGATGTAAACTATCAGATGAATAAAATGTATATGCACATTTATTTGCGCTAAGTTCTGTGTAAGTTCTGATAAAAGGAATATGCCCAACAGGCTACACAATTTCAGGATGAGACTGATTTAAGAGGTCAACTCCATTTTTGGGGTTTTAATTTTAATTTTTTTCCGTGTTAATTTCATTTTCTTATAAATAAACGGGTCATTTACGAAACAAAATACGTAAGGTCATAAAAAACATCAAATATGACCAAATTTAATATATGGGAAAATATGCAACTGGCACAGTGGGCATTTCAGGTGATCAGCTTTCAGATCCACAAGAAGTTATCTCAGAGAATTCTGCAAGATCTTGGTGAAAATCTGAATCTAGCTGAACCATTTTGTACACTTAGAATTGGTTGGTTGGCTGATTATTTAAGATAAAAAGTAACTCATCTACTACAACTGCGACCATGGGTTAACTGATATTAAACTCTAATAATCTGAAATACCATGCTTGCGAAGTTAGGTGTTTGATGAATTGTCACGAGTTTACCAAAACCAACTTCCTTAAAAAAATAAAGAAATCAAAATCAAACGAAATCTGCACATAGTGAGATACAAATGTGTCATTTGTTGACAGATCCTTGAGTTACAAGCTATATGTCTGAGTTAAACAATGGAGATTGCAACCATGTTAAACCCTTGAACCGACAATGTTTTCAATCATTGCATGTTTAGTCACCAGGAAAATCCCTGATAGAGCATGCTTATCAGTTTTGCTCCGAAAATTTGAATGCAAATAAAGCTGAACATCAAACATACATGAGCATTCTATTTCACAGCGAGTTAGAAAGGGGTGATGGAAGTATTAAAAGCCACGTTACGCCCACGAAATTATCAACGAGGGCTATGAACTTGCATTTCATTTTTATGCAAACAAGTAATACGAAAATTAGTTTAAAAATCAGAGCATGCAATATATGAAACGTTCTTAAATTATTTTCAATTATTTTTTGCCAAGCCTTTCATACCTTTACAAGTCAATACAAGGATAATTACATTAAAGAAGCAACTTCTACAATTTACTGTTTTCGTAAGTAAAGATAATAATATTAGAAGTGCCGAAAATGTATTAAAGTTTTTAACTTTTTTGTTCAAAATGCGAGTTTATTAATATCCTGCATTGATCAAATACAATTACAGAAAAAATTGTTTATTCCATGTAGATTTACCATATTCCAATATTATTAAATTATTTAAAGTTGTTATTATTGCGCTTTGAAATTCAACACCATTCTAATTTGGGTTCTCCACAAATTTCAAGAAACATCGCATTTTGTTGAATTTTTTCTGTAAATATTTATTTTTGCATCAATATTAAACCCAATGTATCTTATAAAACTTTAATTTTAACACCACTAAATAATTCAGTTACTATAAAATTATGAAGCACGATCAGGAGTTCAATGCACAGACCTGTATTGGAAATTGTACAGATTTGTGTTTTATATAGAGATAGATAGAGATTTGTTTTACGTTTGCAACATTGGGTAAACTTCGTGGAAATATTTTCATCCAATCATCTGTTCTAAATTTGTTCAAGACACGTATTTACGAATGCATATTATAATTTTTTGCCAAGTGGTGAAAGCGTATGTGTTTTTTCAAATAAACTTATTCCCTGATATTCGTTTTTTTATCTTGTATAGAAACGTTAACCCCTCGCAATATGTACTTTGGCCTACCTTTTATTTATTCGACAAGTTTTACAGCATGAATTTCTCAACAGGAAACCCCACACTACTTCGCGCCCTCGGAACGATATGTTAAACAAGTTAATTCGAACGCAGCCTAATTAGAGATGATCATAAGTTTTAATTCCAAACACCAGCATGGAACACTTATTGTGCTGTCTATTTATCTTTTGCTGTTGCAATTCACAGGTAAGACAAATATGCATAATTTATGTCTGTAAATCAGTGAAAATTTCGATATCAAAACATAACTAACAAAACTTTTGCCATGGAAATTATGATTGCATGGCAGTGATTATATACTTCAAAACGTAAATTACATATTTGTATGGAGACATGTGTCGATTAAACATTTTTAACAGTAGCCCTTTAAATTGTACAAGATTTTGTAATCTAATGTATAAATATTTATTTAAATTTAATGTATGTGTTGATGGAAACGTTTCCCCCACATATTTCAAACATATTGGCAAAAGTAGTTTTTTATCAATAATTTCAGAGCAACATCCTAAATCAGCTTCTCTATTGGTGCTTGTCCATCCCCCTAATGTGACTGTAGCATATGGGGCAAATATCACACTAGACTGCCTATATAATAAGCTAGTAAATTGTGTGTGGAAACGGAATGAGACCATTGTGAAAATAAATGGTCGCTACAAGTACCTGGAACTAGGATCTACTGGCACCAATACGAGAAACTGTTCCATCAGCATTATGTCAGCCGATTTCAAAAGGGACAGTACTAGCTGGCAGTGCAGCATGAAACAAACAGACAAGATGGAACAACAGGCACAGTCGTTCATAGGAAAGATCACGGTACTAAGTAAGTTATCAACAAATTATCCAATTATTTCAATTATTTTTCTTAGTCGCTGGGTTATTTTGTTGTGAGAGCCCCGCTTATTGTTAGCAGTATGATTGGCTAGCAAAGTGAATTAGCTCCTTCTCTATTATATTATTCGATTTTAATTTTTTGTTACAATTTTCAAGTGATGCATATAAATACAGAATCATACATAAAGATATATTTTGGCGGTTGTGTTTCACGCATTGTGCAGATAAGGATACAAATTCATAAAGTGTAGGCAAAATGCCAATTTTGTTAACTAATTGCCATGGTGTAAGGCCTTTATTTAATTCACAGTAATTATAAATTTAAAAAATATAATTAAATACATGTATACATTGTACGAGCAACTATTCCACTTAAGAATTGGTTGGCACTCTCATTAATTATCACCTTTTAAAAAGCTTATATCCAACTGTCAACATCTCTTCAAAAATAACATCTACAAAAAAGTAATTACTATGATTTTGGTTAAAATGCAATAAAAAGTGTGGAATAATTGTTTCTTTTAATTTTTAGTTTTTTGAGAATTATATGAACAAAAATAAAAGCGTGGTGCGCTCATGTACGGTTATGTTACTTAAAGTTATTAAAAACAATTTCAAGTAGATTAAAGTACACGATTAATGTGGTCATGAATTCAAAATACAGATTAAAAAAACAGATTCAATTCAAAAGTAATGAGTGATTAAAATACATGCATAAGATACAGCTAACTGCACCGTTAATTTCGAAAGTAATGTTGATAACAATGGCTTTAGAAATTTAGAAAATTAGATATTTATTTAGATATTACTTAATTTGAAGTATTTAAAGGTTAAGCATCAAATGGTCATGTTTTGCAGGAAAGTGCATCTTTCTCCACAAATGTAAATTTGCCTTTAGTAAAAAAAATAGAACAAACGTGTGTGGTAATGACAATTAATTGATGTTTATCAGTATGTATATCAGGTGTATATAGTTATTTCTAAATACATGTATCCTTTATAATGGCGCCTTATGGTATTATTTTAGTCATATACTTATTAAGCTATTATTCAAATTGAAAGGAAATTTTAGTGCATTTTAACCAAAAGCATGTAAATTCATCAGTCTGTAGATACTTTACAAAATTGACTCTAGTAGTGTTTTATTTAGATGTAAAAAAAACTCAATTAAACACATAGTATTTAGGTTTATAAAAAAAACTTTTGCAGGGGGTGTCTTTAATACGCACTTAGTAGCTGTAAGGTTTTAGTAGAAAATTAACCCTTGATTTAACCCTCTTGGAGGAATATATTATGTCACCTGAAGTACATCTCTGCATCTCTTCCAGCTGCAAGGGTTTGGGAAATGCAATTTTCCTTTTATTGTTATGAATTATGAAGTGACCTCAGAAATACACAAGTTTACGAAGTTTTAAATCGATTGACCACTGGGAAGGTTGTGTAAAATCGATTTCTCGAATTGACCCATACAAGTCCATACTGTTAGAGTTTAATAAGGATGACTGCTACTAGACCCAAAACACATTTGAAGAAAGAACAAATACATCTCATCCCAAAATAACTAATGTCTTGCAGCGCCCCTGTGTATAAAAATGCAAGAAGTTATGAAAATTGGTAAAAACTAAAGATGGCGAATGACACCAGAACAAAAGTAATATTTTGAATGTTACATAATCTTTGACAAATACACTAAGTATAAAGTAACTTTAATTAATTCAAATTTACAGATTATACATCTTTATCGTATCAACTCGCAACAACAACTAGTGCAACTGGCATTGCAAAACTTACTTCATTAAACATAGATTTTCCAGGTATTTATAATGCACTTGATTTCAATATTACATATTTAATGTCAAATTTAAAATGTTTCATTGCAGTTACAAGTGCACACAATTCCAGCAGCAATGAATGCCCTATTCAAAGAATTTTAATTGGTGAGCGCGCAGCATCCACTACCAATAAGCTAAAGTGAAAAAGATTCAGTTTTTATTAAACAATTTATTCGTTGTTGTTTAACGTGCATTTTGCTTCATAGATTTAATGATTAATTAGTTGGTTGGTGGCACCATATTTGGTTAGAAACCTTGTACAGTGGAAGCTCGATTATCCGAGGACCGGTTATCCGATTCGGATTAACCGAGGTGAAGTCCCATCGGATAAGCGCTTGGATTAACCGATGTCCCGAGCAAAAAACACTGCTATAAAATCTTATTTAAAATGATTAAAAGCTATTGCTCTGCAAAATATAGTTACAACAATGTTAACTGTACTTTGATTATCCGAAATAGGCATAGTTCCGACTACCTCGTAATCGAACTCCACTGTATTTCTTTTTATTTACAGATGTGCTAGTTAATAAACAGTCACGTGTTTACATGCCAAATTACGTTTACTTAAATTTAAATATATTCGCAGTTCCAGATAAAACAAGCGTCAAATTTAACATACTTTACATCTATTTTAAAACGAATCATTGACTTGATATTCAGCAGATTACATCATGATAAAAATTACTGTTAATGACAAAATTAGCGGACATTTTTGTTAACAGATCGCAATTTTTTAGAAACCAATGAGAAATAATCTAAATTGTGAGGTTGTTCAAACATAATGGAACCGTTCCCAAGCACTGTAAAATTTGTCAAAGGAGTATTTTAACTCTCATGAAAGACCAACAATTTACAAATACAAGGTAGCTGTTGTAAAACCCTTATCCAGTCCAAAATCGACCAATTTTGCATACCTCTTCCATCCATCTAAACCCAAATACATCTAATTTTAAATGATTTCTTACAATTGCAAAATAGAAGCAGCATTAATGTTTTTACACTACAACTTCGGTTTTTTCTTTCAGGCGAAACTGTTTTACTTGGATTGGCTATTACAACTTCCGCAGTTTCCATTATCTTGGCTATAATTATAATTTATATGTGCTTCCATACAAAAAAGAAAAATATGGGTATGAATATCATAAAAGTTCATATTAATTGCTACACTAATACAGCAGTATTGTATTTTTGCAGATATTCATAACAATGGATTGCAGCATGATAAACTTTCCATTAATAGGTAAGTTTGCGTTTGCAATTCTCAAAATATCAGACATGCTTTTGAATGAAGTTAAAACCAACTACTGACAAAGTATAATTTTTAACATGAACCATTAATTATTTCCTGATTTTAAGCGTAATTTCTTATCGTAAGTGATTACAACATTAAATTATCAAACTTTAGAAAGCACCGAGTTGAGTTATAATTTCGAAAAACTAAAAATCCTGAAAAAAATCTGCAAATAGTATTTGTCTAAAATAAATTAAGATTCGCGCTCACAAAAATTAATTTAGAAAAAGAACTCCCTCAGGCATTAAAATGTATCATAGTGATGTTGTAATATGTTAATTGTCAAAATGTTGTAGCTGTAGGAGATTAAAAACGGTGTCTTCTTTGTGTCATAAGTAAAGGATAGGTACATTAAACTATATTACTAATAATGGAATCTGTGTTCGTTAGTTGTATTTCACATATACATTTCTTTAATAATAAACTATCACTTTAAATTTTCTACATTTTTCCAGTAATTAATAATATTCTAAAAATCTTTTAAAACGTCCACTAACATACAAAGCAAAACGTTTTATGAGAATTTTTGCATGATTGGCAAATTGTTCAATAAGGAGAGTATTAGCCCTATTATACAATTTGAATAAGTAGGGTAACCGTTACAATTACGTCAATATAACACTGCTTTCCTCTGAGGTTGTGACTGTTGTACTTAATATTAAAGCGAAAAAAGTATTAGATAATATATCCTCACATTGTTTTTAATCATCATTCATTATAAAGTTTATTTCACAATGAATAAATATTTTATATTTCCATACAGTGGCTGCAACGACTCAGACACTTTAATCCGCTCTCTGCCTACAATCAATGATTTACAACGCATAGAATCCCGCCGGAAATCCAAAAGGAGCAGCGCCATGCCATACAGCAACAAAATGGAATCGACATCACCCTGTTATGCTATAGTAGTCTGCGGTAATACACTACTGGATCAAAGACAACAAGATGGTGACAACACGAAGGAAATATGTCAGATAAGAAACTCCGATCAGACGCTTATGACAAATCCATATTCAGAAGACAACGACTACTTAACTCCAAAGAATGTTACAACTACAAGCCACGGAATTGAAAACGGACAGAGAAAGAATCCATATGGTGCAATATCAAGACAACACAACTACAAGGAGCCAATTTACCTAGAAGTAAACTAAGCTTTGTATGTAAAATGTAAAAACATTTTAAGCACAAGAGTGTTTTGTAAACTCTGCCCATATTTTGTCCTTCATCAGATGCTATTTCAATACAAATTTAAAGCAAAACATTAAACATCATACAGTTTTACACATGATCATCTTACGCAAATCCGATTGAGCAATTACATTATATAATTCATATTAGCATGACTTCAACTAGTGCCACAGCACGCAAGGACAGTTGATCTTAGAGACAACTGTCAACAATCATTGCTTCAGGCTGCAATTAAAACCATCGAAAACCATCGTTTTTGAATAGCAGAACTTCAGGTACTGGCCGAAACTCATGTCGTCCAAAAACAGCAAGTTCTGGAGGATCTTACAGTTTTGCCCCCACAAGCGGTCACACCGCTGCATGATGAATGCAGTACTCGTGCCATGCAGCCATTATGGCACCTGATGGAGCCCATCGTCCTGTACAGGAGTGTCATCCTGTGCAGTTCAATTCATGGTTTGAACTGATGCGATATATGATAGTGTCATTCAAAGGCCATCATTTGGATCAAAAGTACAAGCCATCAAAACCAACGAAATGTGAATGAAGCTCTGGGTTTGCTGTGGAATCTACGAGTATGCCTACAAGCTTGGAATTGTATCAGAACCTGCTTTAGGCCGACAGCCAACCACCACTCGCTAACAACAGATTTGATCAAGTCATCTTGGGTAATTTTCAGATTGACCGAATCTCTTTCACATGGGCAACTCAATTGAACTATTACACTACGACGTTACTGCAATATACATGTTACATGGAATCTTAGGCGGATTGCACACAAAACTAACAACTGTACTAAACTAAACTAAACTAAAAAAAATGGTCCAACGAACGGTGAGAGGCCGAAATTAGTTTTAATCCGCGAACTCCGCGGATTACAGGAAAGGCAAAGTGACCACGGACGCGACTGGGTCCGCGGTTGAAAGGCCAATGGGCCACACAGCCAATGGCACGACACACAGGCCGGCAGTATACTCACAAAAACCCACGGTAATCACTAGACCCGGGGAGCAGCCGTTCCTTCTCGCTTGAGAGAGGCCCAAGCCCGGTCTGCTCTAAGGTCGGCAATCTCCTTCCCAGGTTACCTCGGATGGCCGCCAGGGGTTGCATACCCCACATTCTTGGTGGCCACCCGGGTCACCGTGACAATAGTTAAGTTTTGCTACATCCATATTTTTCAATGCACCACCACACACATAGCTGGCATCTATCAGCTTGTGGCAGTGCATTGAAAAATATGGATATAGCAAAGGGTAGCTACTGTCGTCTGGCAATTGTCATTTAGGTGTGCAACCTGCCTTAGATGCACGTGTTGAAAAAAGTCTGTTGTTGATAGACAACAAAGAAGTTACATTATCCAAATGCGTTTAAATACTGTTTAAATTGGTTGGAACTCTTGTTATAAAAAGCATAAAACGAAAGAGGTGTATTTAAATTTTTAAATTTTCTTATCATGTGGTTGTGGTTTCTTCTTTAATTAATGACTAATTGAATACAAATTGTTATTACGGACGTCAAGATCAAACAACGAGGTCAGCACATTAGCAAATGAATTTGGTAACGGCAAGGAAAATGTGATTCAGTTAGCTTATTCAATATCTATAAGCATGTTTTTCTTTTCCCAAATTCTTTTTATAAAATGTTTTCTTTTTTCCACTTTTAAAAAACTTGGAAAAAAAACATAAAAACAGCCGACCCGGCTAGATACATATTTTAGGAGAAATGTCTTCAATGACAACTTGACCATGATCATCATGATGTGGTCATGCTTGCTTATTTAATTATTGATAAACTGGATTTAAATTGTTGGTAAGGACGTCAAGTTCAAACAAAGATGCCGGCACATTAGTAACTGAATGTGATACCGGCAAAGTTGGTTTGCCGCTCTATAAGTTTTTTTCTTCTTCATCATTATTTTATAAAATGTTTTTTTCCATGGAAGGCAAAAAATAAAGCACTTAAAACAAAAAAAGAACTAAGCCAACATGGCTCGATACTGATTTTTGGAAAAATGTCTTCAATGACAACCTGACCATGATCACCATGATGTGGTCATGCTAACTTATTTAATTGATAATAAACTGAATTTAAATTGTCGGTAAGAACGTCAAGATCAAACAACGACGCCGCACGATAGTACATGAATGTGATAACCCAGAAGAAAACATGATACAGTTAGCTTATTTATTATCTCCAAGCTGGGTTTTTTCATTCAATTTTTTTATAAAACATTTTTTTCCATAGAAGACAAAAAAATAAGACAAGTGAAACGAAAGGATGGCTAAGCCAGTTCAAATGGAGGGCAGTCCAGAGAATGTGAGCATAAGGATCCAAGCAAGAACACTAAATTTCTAGCATGAAGAATTGATTTGAATTGGTTCAGAATCCTCGGAGTCGGTCTACTACAAGAGCTCGAAATGATCCAACATCAACACTCGTTTACATTGAAATCAAGGCAAGAAGATAAGATCACATAGGGCTTTTAGAGAACTTTACATTGCTGAAAAATCGCTAATACCAGTTGCTAAATATATTCTTTCCCTGTGCAATTGGTTGACCACTTTAGTCCGAATTAGTTTTTATAATTTGAAAATGTATTAATGGAAAAAATTAAAAATTGAAAACTACTCTTCAGAAGCCACTGAAAAAGTTTCTCCCACCAACGGTTATTTCAAATTTATTAATTATGAACAATCAAGCCATGTTCAATTTATAAAAACTAACTCAAACACTAGCAGGCAACCAATTCTACACGAAAATAAAATTATCAATTATAATAAGTACATTTGATGCACCCTTAAGGCTGGGTTGGTCTGAAAACCCAATGCGGGCACTTCTGAAGACGCATAGGTCAACACTTGCGCATCTCTTACATGTGTTCCTCAACATAGCTCAGATTTGTTACTGAAATAATTACGTCACAGACAACACAAGACAAACACTTGAAGGGTCCGGACACCAGAGACAATCTGAAATACTCAGAATGCCCCCTGAAGTTAGGCATTCTTGCTGAACCAATCAAAC
>JAQIXS010005872.1:0-11736 GCA_034700785.1 Rossiulus vilnensis
TACCCCATAAAGAATAGGAAAAAAATGTTTGACGTTGTGAAAATGTTTTAAAATCACTAAAATTATTTACAATTAATAAAAAAAACCGTTTACAGTATGCCATTTCAAAGGAATATAAAAGAACTAAGGTCATGTATATCTCAGCTGTACAATTTAGTAAATTTCAGTTGGTGTGTGAAGTTTGCCTGAGTTTCGTTTACAATTCCTTTCAGTTAATTGTTTTATTTCATTACAAGATATGATTGGCGATTTCTATTTTAAGGTACTGTATTTTCGCCGTAACGCATGACATCAAGACGATAAAGTGGAGAGTTTATTTTATAAACCACTTTAATTTTCCGTGTACAAACAAAGAAACATTTTATCTCCAGATTATTCGGCCTTATTACGATTAAATAAACAAACAATAGGTTTTTTATCGAGATTCTCCTAAAAAACTAATAGATGAAAAATATTTTAAGATGGTGACAAAATCTTAAAATGATTAGGTATCTCCAATAAAAATCAATCTGCACAACCAGGCTAGAACTGAACCCATTTCAATACTGAAGCGTCCATAGACTGCAATACCCTTCAGGCTGTAATTAAATTCAGAAGTTATGGAAAAGGAAATGGCTACGAATAAATAAAAGTGGAAACGGTATAAATGCACTCCACTTGAGAGAAATGCCATTGTCGGTACAAAAACAGTTGTTTAAGTGGGTAATACCGGTTAATGTACGGCGTAACCGATAAAAAAACGAGCAGAACTAGCGTTTCTCGCACGTCTACTTGCTCTTTTTTTTCATCCGTCTCTCGTTTCTTGTCCCATTTTTTTCTATTCTTTTCCTGTTTGTTTCAGTCATTGCCTTATCTAAGGTTTAGTGGATTAAATGATAGACTACTCCTAGGAAAAAGCAGCGATAAGATGCTGGTCGAAGCCCAATCTTGTTTCTATTCTAGTGCTCGCGATGATAATGATGATGGTGATGGCCAGTTGTACGTTACAACCATTTCTGTTGATCGTCCTAAGTCGTTACAAAACACACACACACACAATGGTAACTCTATGAGCCAGCGGCACGTAGACGAAAAATATGTGCGGACGTGGAGCCAATCAGGGCGAGGCTAAGCGAAGGGTCAAGCGGGACACTGATAAAGACAAGACGGAAATCGAG
Source organism: Rossiulus vilnensis (assembly GCA_034700785.1). Classification (NCBI taxonomy): domain Eukaryota; kingdom Metazoa; phylum Arthropoda; class Diplopoda; order Julida; family Julidae; genus Rossiulus; species Rossiulus vilnensis. The sequence goes on from JAQIXS010005872.1 coordinate 1,158, forward strand.
CAAAGTAAAGATGATGGCCGTTTGGCTGTCCAGTGTGACGCACGTTGCGAATGAACAAAAACACTAATTCATGAACCATGAAGTGAGTTGGAAAGAAGATTAAATTGTGGAAAAAACATGACTTGGCCACTGCTTTGTTAATAATCACTGTTCTCACTGGACAATTGTGGTATCATCAGCGTAATTGCTGTCACGTATACTGCAGTTAAAAATAGTTTTAGAAAATATTTAACCACTAAATATATGTCAATTTTAATCAAACCCAAATCGTTTTATTTTCAAGCCACCACATTAAACTACATATTATTTAGCGTTTTTTGTTTCTTTCGTAAGCAAGAAATTGTATATATTGCCCAACAAATACAAAAAAGAAATAGGAAACATTATATTCAATGTGAAGAGTTTAAAGTCATTGTACATTGTCATTAAATTGACGGTGAACAAAACACTTTTGGTTTTCTTTTACAGCTGAATGGAAATGCACGTCATATGACATCGTCAATATATTGCACGTTTAAATAAAAACACTGCATTGCATCTGTGAACATTGAAAAACATATACAATATTGTGTACAGATGCAATAAAGAAAAATTAAACTATTTTCGTCGCAGAGTTTAATGTGGGTTTTACAAATTAATTAAAAACAAAACACTTTTGGTTTTCTTTTACAGCTGAATGGAAATGCACGTCATATGATATCTTCAATATATTGCATGTTTAAAAAAATACATACATGCACATCTAGATGACTTTTTAAAATAATACAAATTAAAGTAAATAATTAACAATTATTACATTTATAAAAATTATATTGTAATTACAATCACATTATAATTATTGCAATTTTACAAATATTATGCAATTACCCATCTTTACAACCTGGCATTTCTGGATCACATTAACAAAAATGTAACAATAAAAACTTCAAAAGCAAATTTTTTGAAAATGCATGTTCAAATAGAAGAACACGTTTCTACTGACATTGTCTAGACTCTGTAGTGATTCACGTTTCTCAAATTTGGCCAAGGGCATTTTAGACATTCACGTTGAGCTTTGCATATTCGTTACTATGCAACCTGTTGCATACATTATTAAAGAAAACATTAAAGTGAACAACATCGTATTAACTACAGGCAACATGTGATGTATATCTATGCATAGAAACAATTTTTTCGCCCCTTACTTTTTAAACCAATAACAGTCATAAGTCTAGTGCGTTTTGCAATTCGCACCAATTTTCTTGAGCGATAGAAAAAAACGCAATCGTGGAAGCAAATAATTGGAAAAGAAATCACCTAGGACACTGAAGGCGCAATGAAGACATAGACACTAAGTGAGGGCCGACAGCAAAATGAAAAGAAAAGCATCGATAAAGCACATCCGAAAATGACTATATGTGTGCGTTGTGGTTCCAAACCAAACTGAAATACGGGTCATGAAAAAAAATGGGAAAATATATCATACTCCTCTACTCAAAACAGAAGATGAAATGAGATAATACTTTTCTCTCTCTCTCTCTCTTTCTTTCTTTTCGTATATGGACTATCTTTCTAAATTGCATTTGGATCCGACGATGCACTATACATGTAGGCTAAGCTTTTCTTATTTTTACAAGTTATTGAATTGGTGCTTGAATGTCAGTTTATCAACTTAGAAAACATAATCTCACATAACAACACTGCATTCAGCATTAAGAAAGCGGACCAACCAATAACATTAAAATTACAAAAAACTTCCCTGCTAAAAGCAGGAAAGATGGGAAATGCAATAAACCGGTGGATGTGGACCATGGACTGAAAAACATTCAAATAAATAACAAGTAGGTCCCATATAGAGGTAAATATGAGTTGTAATATTTGAATTACAGAACACTATCATAAATATAAACAAAAACAAAATTGTTTCATTTGTGTTACCAATAGCAGACGGTCTATATCTCACGTAAAAAATATCATTTTTTAAATTACTACAAAAAATATTATTACAAAATATATTTCTACTAGGCACTGTCATTATAACATTAAATTTGAATTATTGTGCATTGTTAAGTGCTGGAATTGGAGCAAACATTTTTTTCCCAACGATTGCGTGTCGGTACTTAATGGAAAGTATTATTCAATTAAACGTACTGTTAAAAGTTTAATGAAGGCTTTTAGAATAGGCACAACTTACATGCATAACTTTGATATAAAAAATGTATGGTGCAGGTTAATTTTCAATACATAGTGGAAAATAATTTCCATTACTGAATTAACCTATTTTCTAATTCTATTTTATTTGCCATGCAATTTTATAAGAAGAATAAAATAAAAGAGCAGTGCGGAACACAATAGTTTCAATGGTGTGTTTATGATTACTGTTAACATTTATTTTCCAGGTTGTGGTGTATACATGTATGACATTTGCTTATTTTCGATTTCTGGAACGAAAATTATTATCATTTGTTTGCTCTTTTTTAACAAATTCCGATTTGCTGGATATTCAGAACACGAATGCGTACTTTTAGTAGTTAAAAAATGTAGCTATTTTAATTTTCAAAACATTTTCGTAGGATATTTTAGTTTGTAATCTTACATTTAAAATGCAGATTTCGGCTATAATACGTTAGATATGACAGTGTACAAGCGTTCACGGGTCCCACCTTATTGCCTCCTAACTGATCATGGTCTTAAATTTAATCAAAGTTTGAAATAAAGGTGTTCAATGCAATTTTGTATGTATTTTTGCAAAAGCATTTTTGCATGTTGATTCTGAAGAGCCTAAGTACATTTTAAGAGGCACATTTCAAGCTAGCAAGCTCATTAAAATTGACCTTTTTGGTATCATCAACCGGTGACTACAAAAGGCTTAAGCAAAAGCGTGCTTGAAACTATAATTAACACCGATAATTAAATTTTAATCAGGAATTAACAAATTACCCTCTTGGCTTTATTTCAAGAGAGTGATGGGGTAGGATGAATCATGAATACGAGGAAAGTGTACAAAGATTTACCCGTTGATTTAACACTGAATTTTCCACCTCATCCTCTTTTTAATAAATCAATGGTTCGGAATGAAAATACGCTCAAGCGTACTTATCAAGAACTCCTTATCAGCCCCGTTCTTATTTTCATAATGAAATTGTATCCGTATTGAAAAGCCAATTACCGGGGATTATACGTATTCACGCATATTTCATCGTTTCATTAAACGGCTTATCGTTGCTAATGAAATCGATAGAACTAAGGTGGGATTAAAATCTCTCTTTTACCAGCCAGTTGCAAACGCTAATTTAGCATATCAAGTGTGTACCAACATTCGTAATTATTGCATAATTGATTAAGTTCATCGAAAGTAAACTTTTATGAAACATCCAAACTGAGGCACTAATATTGTTTGAAAAATTACAACGTAAAATGCATTCCTTTGTAGCAACTTTAGTGTTATAAAGCTTAGTACACTGTTTTATCAAAAGTAGTTTCCGATATGCAGTGTATACTACCTCCAAATAAGCGTTTTTTGTAGCTTAAATTTCAATGCTTTTAAAATTAGAATGTACATTTATAATACACACAGTGAGTTATGGCAGACCAGTTTAAGAAGTCATTTTTCAGTCATTCCGTGTATTTTATCGTCTTGTATCCTCGCCTAAACATAACCTTTTAAAACTTCATGCAGGAAATGGTCTAAAGTTTTTTTGAAAGAAAGTTTAAGTCAAATACATAAGGAGGTTTTAACGCTATTTTTCAGAATTTCTCATTTTTTCCCCTACAATTTATAGCGGGGATTTCTTAGGTCTTATTTGTAAATCCATTTCATCCACTCTTTATTGAACATGACACGAGCAATCTTCCCAATATCGCAGCTAATGGAGGTATCGATCAACAAAAAATGTCCAAACTTTGCAGTTTCAGATAACTATTGCTGACATCTTCGTTTATACCCGATCTCTTGGTAAGCCCTTTAAGTCCATACTGATTATAAAAAAGAAGCCCCCATAATGTGCGAAAACAATCTTGATCATCCGTAATGTGAAATAGACTGCACTGACGTCGCACTGAACCGGAAATCGTTGAAAACTACATGTATTTAAGTGGCGTTATTTGTGAAATTTTAAAAGTTAAAATGATTTGGACAAGGTGATGCATACCACATTTTTTGTTTAATATTATTTTCCCGAAGTTAATTGCCAGTAAGTAATTATTTTAATCTTACTCTAGTCTTTAGTGCTGTGCTATCCGCTGGTAACATTTTAAGCTTGCAGGTTTATCAAAAATTGGATGACAAATTAAGATAAAGTGACTGGGTAATTCTTGGTAAAATACATATCCATATGCATGTCCATATAAATCCGGACGCTGTGCACAATAAATGCCCACATACAGGCTACAGCTGGACCATGCATGGTTTACATTATTATTTGTACATCAGCATGTTTACCTAAATGGTTAAATATCTCTACAAACGAAAAATATAATTCAGTAAATCACACTAAAATTAAAATTTTATTTATATTGACATGGGTTACATTTGCCTAAGGAAAGTAAAAAGTAATGAAATTCTTTCAAGTATGACATCAAATATGGTCAAATATGCAACCAGATATGGCTTTATTAAAAGTCGCCATGTATGACTATGTCAATATATGAACATATATGGCTCATACATTGCCATTTATAAACAAATATAACCCCGAAAATAGCCATATTCAACATTTCCACCCTGAAAATTAAGATAAAATGACTGGTAATTAATAAACTACATGACTAAAATGTGATAATATAATAATATTAAGCAAGCAGACTTGGACAAACTGATAAACAACACGCGATTGTACGAAGAAATCTCATCAATAATTTAATATACTCCCAGAGATTTAATCGTATATATTTGAACTAAATTATTTCAAACTCACGAAATACAGTTTTTATTATGCATGCATAATTTTATAAAATTTACATTTTCTTGCCATTTCCTTTTGTGTTTATACAGGCTTGTTTATTCTCTATAACATCAAAGATAGCTCTCCCCTTTACATTACATTATTTAAAAATAACAATTACAAAGACGATGGAATTACTGCTTCTTATTCCACGATGATGAATAAGAAAATAGCTCAAAGACACGTTTTACTCACAATATGTCCACCCTCGTGTTATTTCAGGCCCGTAATGGGTTTCTTCATCCCCCACCTTCCCTCCCCGCTCATGTTATGAAAATTGATTATTGGATATGAGTGCTGATAATGCAGTTGCTGTCACGCATAAGCAAAACAGCTTGGGGCCCAGAAAACTTTTGAGATGAGTCTCTAGAAAAATGAGCTCGCTAATTTACTTGACCTCTGACCAGCATGGAGATAGCGCTGGCAATACTGGAAAGCAACTTCTGAGGGGGTTTCAGGGGGTACCCGAGTGTGACACCCCAAGCATCGCGTAACAAGGCACGAGTCGTGCGTGGCATTTTCAGATAACTCAAAAAACGGTGCAAGACGTGCTCAGCATAAACCTTTTTGACAAACACGCTAGGTGCCCGTAGCTCCATTAAAAAGGCGCCCGAGGGCAGGCCCAGGGGTGTGGAAGATGCATCTGGTAAGATAACACGTAGGGAGCTCTCATCAAAGAAGAATTACAGGGCTTTTCAAGTATGCGACCAAACGCGATTTCTTTGATTTGCTGGGTATCGCTTCGGAATCTCTCATTTCCGAAATGTTTTGTCTTTCAATTTATCTCGCGCAAACGTTATCATCTCTATTGTGGACGTTTAAGGGTCGAAAACCCGCAAAAAGGGCGCAGGAATGCATTGGCTGTGGAATGAAGACCTGCATCATTATCGAGACAAATGCAATCAATTCGGGAGCTGTTCTACGGATTGTGTCATCTGTACCAGTCTGAAACGGGTGGAGAAATGAACCAGGAGAAGTAGCCTTGGTGAAAAGATCAGTATATACGTTCATCGTTGAATCAGTGCAGATATGCTGTTATTAGTAAAAGGTTTAGTGATATCAGTAGTCCAAGTAGTGATCAGTAGTGATATCAATAAGCATACTGATATCAGTAGTCGAAAATCCACGGTCACTATGCATGTGTAGTGCTACCGCTAATGCCATCACAGAGAAGTCACTAATGTTATAGTGATATCAATATACAAGCTCATAATGATCTTTTCACCAGGGAAATAGTTGGAAATATCTGGAGACTCCAGTTTAAATCGTATCAGAATTACTTCATGATAATTTGCAGGCTGTGATGTCAGCTTCATGCAAAACGTCGATTTGAATAAGGCATTGTTTACGATAATCCCAAACGCAAACGCCAAATTCTTTGTAGAATTGACGAAATATAACGCACATGTACTTTAAAAATTCCTTAGCAATAAATATTAGATAATCCGTTCTGAACATGTTTAGGAGGAAAGAGGTTGGAAAGGGTTGTCCTTTTACAAACTAATGACGTCATTAAAGGACGATCTGTTAACATCAAGGTCCTCAAATGACGTCTTTGTATAACGAATAACCACGTGCTAACAATGTGATTATAAGGTAAAAAGTCAGATGCCCTAAAATTAGTTGAGTTTTATACACGTACACGCACATTTAATTTTGACGTCCTGTTATGTGAAAATAAAACATTTTAAATTCAACTTTGATGTCATTTAATGCCAACCCAAAAGGATGTTCTGCATGAAAGACATTTATATAGTTTTGCTTCAAATACTTATTATAATTGCTGACATTACTTTTCCATTATCGGTTATCAATTAGGGTGTGAGTTATTCAACCTCCGATGTCTAACGTCGGAGATTACATGAGAGGAAAAAAAACCTTTTTAGGGGGTGACATAATAATGTATTTTAAGTTTATTTAATTTTTTTCTAAATAAACGGGAGATGTATATGTCGGTTAATTCAGCAAATTATATTATTAATGGAAAAAATGTAATCTGCAGTGTTATTGTCCTGTAAATTACATGGACATACAAAAATCATGCATACTTCATGAATGCCTAAACTTCGTAATTGCGCTCTAGGCTTCAATTTTCATGTTGCCTATTTTACCAATCACATTATCTAACATTAACAATGCTTTGTAATAGGATTAAATTTTTGAACAGAGCATTAAAAATTCCATTCTTTCTATATCCTACTGCTATAACTACTCCAGTAAAATCATCAGGATTCTCATGTCCATCATCAGTGTGCTTGTCAAGGTTTCCCAAAATTAAATCAAGTGTCCTCCCTTTGACAATCCATTTTCAATATACATGTAATGAAGCACTGCAAGTGCCCTAGCATACGAAAATTGAAGCTCTGATCATTTTTCATTCATAATTTCAATCAATTTATTTTCAATCATAAACTAGAGCAATACGGTTCGTCTGATAATGACCAGGGGCTTCCCTATTTTTGGAACACACTGAAATTGAATACAGAACTGAACATACTGAAGTGAATACAGCACCAATCTCAAGTTGAAATTGTCAAAAAAATTTCTCCGATTTTCTATATTTTTGCTCTCCGGCAAAAGCTGAACACCCAAAATTTCATAACCATCAGTTAACTATGTACAATATAGCACTAATGGATAAATTCTAGAAAAATAAGTTTTAGGTTTAGCAGCACTTTGTGAAAAATTATGAGAAATTGCACAAAAGAAACAGTTTTAAAACTGCACAGAGGCAAAATATAATAGAGATCTAATCTATCATCTTTTTAACAAAACAAAACATTAAATAACAAACAATGAAAATGACAGGCTCAACTAATTTTGCGTTATTTGATTCAAAAGAGAACGGATTATTACTGAAATTTAAGCCAATGTTTAATCTATTATAGAAACCATTTGTAAGATAATATCGTTGAAAATCTTGACGTTTGTCGAAAACCAACCGATATTCGAACTTGTAGAATAAATCACTCTAAATTAGTTGAGACGTGCTATGCTCCATTTTTTTAATAAACGGAATATTTTGAAGTTATATAAAATACGATAGATCCTAGTGGACGAGTGGATTAGGCGGGGGTGGGAGAAGAGCAAATATATCAAAAATAAGCATGAGTAAAATGTTTCGAACGCTGTGCATCATTTTTGCTCAGCCATAAATCGACTTTCTTACAAATTGGAATGGTAATTACAGGAAAAGCAGCGACAATAAATTATTAAAAGGGCGCTAAATTCTGCGCAACAAATGCCTGACAAGGAGTAATAAAAATCAAATAATGCGAATATTTCTCACTCTGGGTATTTTTCTGTTTGAAAGTCGAGCGACTGGCAAGCGCATTAAACTGACATCGCGACCCATTAACGACAATTGCAGAGGTGGCTTAACGACATGCTAGCGTCTGGTTGGTTTTCACTGCCAGTTGACTGCGGATATCTTTTATGCTCTGATTCGCCTTAAAGAGTTGAATCATATCGGACGTCTCCTCCATTTCATTTCCCCTCCAGAATCGCGACTCCCTCCGAGGGGAGTCCTGCATCGAGCGGCTTATCATAGCCTGCAAAAACCCGGCGTCAAATCGAAGAAATGAGAAAATTGAACTTCGAGTCTTCAACACCGCACTGAGCATGAAATTTGCTGCGTCAAAAAATTCACATTTTTATCAACCTTTTTCCCCGCTGGACGCCAGCAGTTCGGGCTGAAGGAGGAAATACTTATCGCTAAACTCATTTCTCAAATGTCCACTTTTTGAATGTAAAACCACCACGTTTCGGGGGGTAGAACGAACAAACCCTGAGAGCACCACGGAGGGAAGATGACTAGCGTGACATCACGTAGATATCTAGCCAGAAATATGAATGTTGGCGATAGATTCGACGGCGTTGGAGAACGGTAGGCAATGGGAAAATGCGGAGGAATAATAATAATGTAGAAAAAAAAATGTTTTTTCTCGGGTGACAAATTGACAACCAGAGACTTTGCATGAAGTTGGTCCTGATGATAAGAAAGTGATTGAACGCTCTGTGCGTCAAATTAAACAAGGCCCAGTGTATGTGCACGGGTAATTTGTACGCTGCCTAGCTCCGATGAGTTGTGCTCGGCATAACAAAAGAAGAAAAAAAATAACCCATGTTTGGGAAATGTGGACCCCCAAAAGGGGAGGGGGTGCTATCTCTGTCTCCGGATTCAGTCGCGTTTAATGCAAACTGCTTACGTATGCACGAAGTCTCTCGCTTCTCGCCTAAAATATAATGAAATATTCATGGCTTAACGGTAAATAATCCATTTTTAGGAAAATATGACTGCTGGTGTTGCTGCCGCCAGCTCAGATCGGAGTCTTCAGGCGAGAGAAGCGAAAGGCATGGCCAATTTATTCTCGCCTGAGCCTCTTGACACAACACATCCATCGGCTCACATGCTTCTGAAGAGTTCCCGTACAGGCAAGGGGTACTAAAGCTGATACACGGAGGATTTTGAGAAGAAGATGGACGGGAAGGAACAAGGAGCGAAGGAGGAATAGGGGAAGTCGGAAGGGGTTGCAACTTATTGTACATACATAGAGCAAAGACTCGATGTAGAGGTGTGATTGAGGGGAGGGAAAATTTAAAGACAGGGAAACCGGTTGGAACAGGGTAAGAAAATTTTAGAATCAACGAGGTCCTAGATAGAACTCCGAAATAAAAACAGACTGAATATACAAAATAGAAATACATATACAGTGTAAGCCACACATTTTTGCTTCAAAGGGTTATTATAATTGCTAAATTTATTTTTCCGTAGAAATGGTTATCCACTAGAAACTGAGTTATGTTCAATGATTTTTCTATGATTAGGCAAACTTAAAAAAAACCCTTTATGCAACCTCCGATGCCCTTCTTTGGAGGTTTCCTTGCGAGGAAAAGTTCGTTTTCAAGGCCACGTCTCGTTACTGTCTTCCACCGCGTGATGCTTTTTTAAAAGTTATTTTTATACGTGATATTTCCAAATTATAAAAGAATAACTCAGACCCTAATCGTCGACCAAAGTGAAGCAAGGAAAGATAAACTGGGAATAGAATAGCAAAAAAGGATTAAAACAAAGAAGAGCAAAAAGGAAATGAGAGGTAATGAAATGAAATAAAAAAAGGAATGAAAACAAAGGAATTCTGTAAGTAATACTGGGAGCGACAGGAAGCAGGAAATATGGAAAGGAAAAGTAACTGGGAAGAAAAGGGGGGAATAAAAGCATCCTTTTGTGCCTTTATAGAAATTACTATGCAAGAACGATGCACTTTTTCTAAAATCTAAAATACTGAAACATTTGAAATTGACAAAAAAGAATAGAGGAAATTGATGACACAGAATTTTATCCTCTCCTTTCATATCCAGTAAAAGGAAAGATAAATGCTTTGATGGTTAAAGTCACAAGTAGCCGCTTTTATTTTTTACCATTTTTTATCATATAAACGCACGTCCTTCACTTCAGTCATCCCGACCCATCACCTTAGATGAACTTATAAAAGCCCAGAACAAGTTACGAGTTGGAAAGGCGCCGGGTTTCGACCAAATCTTACCGGAAATGCTAAAAAACTCATCTTTTAGCTTTCGTGTTAACCTCCTTAATATTTTCAATCATATATTGAGTTCACACGCATTTCCCCAGGACTGGAAAATAGTTAAAGTGA
>JAQIXS010005873.1:0-11736 GCA_034700785.1 Rossiulus vilnensis
GAGCGAAATTTACATATTTACGCAGCAATTTACAATTCGCGCGAAACAGAATTCTTGCCCGCTTAGTCTTGGCTCGATAGAAATATTTAACGTTTCGTGAATTATTCGATTTTGGAAGCAATTCAGAATGGAATGTCGGTCGGCCGCCATCTTGGTTGCCATGCGGAAGTCGTGACGTCACCAGCGATGGTCACGAGAAGGGGTGCCGTTCCAATTCTCTTTTTGCTTCGTGTAAATTTCGCTAAATTTAATGTGTTTTTGTGAAAAATACTACTTGAAAATCGGCTGTCACTGATCGCCCGACTGCTGCGGTCGTAAGTACGACTTATTTCGGCATGTTTCTCACGTAGTTCGGTCGAGGTGAATATTTCGGGTGTTTGGGGGTTTTGGCGTGACGTCTTTTATGGCGTCTGATTTTATGAATGGCGTGGGATGTGCGAAAGGCAAAGGGGGAATTTCCCCCAAAATCAATGGAATTTTTTAATCTGCTAGACGAAATCGAGATGAACAGCGTGATAATGCTGATACATTTTCTACGTCGATTTTACATGCGATAAACTCTTTGAGTGAGTGGTTTTCAAAATTGAAAACAATTCCTGGGATACTCGATAAATTTTGAGTATTTTGTGTGTGTGTGTGAGAAATAAACAGGGAAAATTATCTAAGGAAAATTTACCTTAAAGTGTCTTACATTTAACTGATGTCAAAAACGATGTGAAAATGTACTAGAAATAAAGTTGAATTTTTTTTAATTCGAATTTTTAGTAGTCCACGAAATTCGTAAAATGAGGTTGAAAAGCATTTTTAGAAATGTATTTATTTTAGTGAAGAAATCCAAAACTGAACATACCAGAAAATTAATATTTTTTTATAAAACCATCGCGGCAAAATTATCTGTATCTCTCCACAAAATTGTATTCATTTTACAATTCCCCTAGATTTTACTTAAATTTTGACATAAATACTAGAAATTAAGTTAATTTAAGTTAGAAATCCAGTTTAAGCCACGGCTCAAACAGCAATTATTGCAAAATATTAGGTTGCCGATTGCTTTCAACCATATTTAAAATTCCTACTACGATCACATTTTGATCGCCCTTTAACTTATCACGACATCTACTATCCAGACGCCTCGACTGGTGATATTGACTCACCGATTTCAATATCAACTTCGACAATCGGTGTAACGTTTCCACGAGAGCAAAGCGGATTAAACTCGCTCTTGAATGCGTAGGCCGTTGCCGGTTCACAGAATCAGAGATACGTTTAAACATAAAATTCGTCTTTGCCGTTAAATAACATGAGTTTTGCCATTCATTCGATGGTAGATTCGCCTGTTACCCAGTCACGCAACAGGCCCATCACCATGGGTGACCTATCGATGCCACCGGCTCACGTCAGACTTTCTAGCATGGAAGAACGCCTGAAAACGTTCATCGATCACAACTGGCCGTACAACACCTCGCCGGTGCCGCCGCGGGAGGCCCTGGCCAGGGCCGGCTTCGTCTACCGGGGGGACAACCTAGCGGTGCAGTGCTTCGTGTGCAATGTGGTTTGCACCGGCTGGCAGTACGGGGACACTGCCATCAAGAAGCACAGGGACTTGAACCCATACTGTCCGTTCGTCCTTCAGCAGTCGGACATATTCTCCAACGGGCAGCGCCAGGTGTCGTCTCAGCAGCCGGCCAACCTGAGCGAAATCTCCGGGGCGTACCACCCCAACGTCTTGCTCCCTGAGTACATGAGGGTCTGGCCGAACCACGAGTTCCTCATCAAGGAGTCCGAGCGGCTGAAGACCTACGGCAGCGACTGGCCCCACATGAGCTTCATCAGGCCAGAGGACCTGGCCAGGGCCGGCTTCGTGTCGCTGCGAAGCGGGGACCGGGTCCAGTGCATCTTCTGCCGCGGCATCGTGGTCGACTGGGAGGTGGGCGACATCCCGTTCCAGGAGCACTGCCGGCACTTTCCAACCTGCCCGTTCGTGCGGGGCGACAAGACGCGAAACATCTCGCTGAAGAACGAGATCCGGAGCATGTCGAGCGAGGCGCACCGGCCTCCCGTCACTGTCTACAGGGGCTTCGACATCTGCGGCTCCAGCCCGTTAAACATGAATTCGTTCCGGCCGGAGCGCGAGGAGGCCATCACGTCGCCCTCCTACGACCTCAACCAGCTGAACATCATCGAGCACGCGCCGCCGCAATACCAGTGCTACGCCACCAGGGCGGCGCGCACCAAGAGCTACGAGTCGTGGCCGAAGAGCGCCCCGCAGTACGTCGGCGCGCTGGTCGATGCAGGATTCTTTTACACAGGTAAGAAATGTGGATGACTGGCTACATTAAGTTTAAGCACGATGAGCGTAACCAAATTAGGAAAAATTAAAGAAACTGAATTAAAAAGAAAAGCACGGAATAAATTTTAAGTTGTAGATTAACTGAGCTTCATTGAAGAAGTTTTTAAATTACTGACAGATGCTAAACCTTTTTTTTTTCGTTTTCAGGGACCATGGATCATGTGAAATGCTTCCAGTGCGGAGGAGGGCTTAAAAACTGGGAGGCCACAGATGTTCCCGACGAAGAACATGCCAGGTGGCACCCGACCTGTGCCTTCGTGCTGCTAAACAAGGGCAAGGAGTACATCGAGCGGACCAAAAAAATGAAGCCTCCGGTGTTAGGGGTAAGCATTTCACCGCCTTTCTTTCCAAACCTTACCAGTCCAAAAAAAAAATAATTAAATCGTCCAGGAAACGCGAAAAGACTGCTACAGCAGGTTTATTAAATATTTCGATTGTTTTATAGTTATTTACGAGATCGTTTTTGGGAGTCTGCAACTAGAAACTACATTATTCATGCTGTAGTAAAATACACTGAAATAATTAAGTTCTGAAAGAAATTATGGGTTCTCAGTAGTATTGGATAATTTCGAAAATGGCTGTTGGTAGCGCTAGAAATCAACATGCAACTACGAGGTGCTGACATTCGATTTCGTCCAGAAAACACATTCATAGCAAAATGTTGAAAAATGGTTTGAAAACAACAGTTCATGTGTACCCGGAAAGAGGGACGAGCATTGCAACGACATTCGTTTTTACTTTAAAGGAACAAGCGCCGACGCCAGAACACAAGGCACTCGCGTTGCCGCCCCCAAGCACCTACAGAATCTCAGATCCGGAGCTGGATCGCCTGATGGAGTCGGACGTGGCGAAGGTATGTGCGACTCTGTGTTAGGCATTTGCGTCGCGTTGCATTCTCCGTGCTAGTGGCTTCATAGCTTGGCATTTCTCGACAGGTTGTCCTGGACATGGGAATGGACTCAAATGACGTCCGCGAGGCGCTGAGGCTGCGATGGGAGCAAGCAGGGTACAACTTTGCAACCGCAGAATCTCTGGCCAATGCCGTCCTGGAACTCGAGCGGCAAGACCAGCCTTCGAGGTAAGGATTCGTGCAATAACGTGTCGTGGTTTTGGGAAGTAGCACATTAAAATTGAGACCACTTACTGTTTCCAGCATGGAGGAGCAATCTTCATCGTGTAACGCAATGGCAGCGGAGATGCAGATGGCCGGCACGAGCAAGGAAGCGGTCGCGCCAGTGGCTTCCTGTTCTTCGTCGGCTCCGGTTTTTCAAGGACTAAAAGGCGGTGCCGCCGCCTCTGCCGGAGGACGTGGCGCGTGCTCAGCTGAGCAGGAGTTCCGGCTCTGCAAGGTGTGCATGGAGCAGGAGATCTGCATCGTGTTCCTGCCGTGCGGCCATTTCGTGGCCTGTGTCAACTGCGCCACCAGCATGCGCGACTGCCCGCTCTGTCGGGCGACCATCAAGGGATCGGTTCGGATGTATTGGCCGTGAAAACAAGACACTGCCGCTTTCTTGGCTTTCTCGATTCGTTTACTAATTCTTGCTGGGTGATAATAGCTCAAAATAAATAATTCGAATATATCCTTATCTCATCACGCGTTGCGTGCTGTTGTTGACCCGCTGGTTCAGCTCGCTACGCTGTCGGCGCTGGTCGTCCCAAGGGCCGGCAGCACGTGGATTTGGATGCCCTTGGTCCAGTGGAACACTTGGCCGGTGTTGAACGGCTCGAGCCTCGGGTACTGGGGACCTGTGGACAGGGGAGGCTCCGGCTTTTTTGGACTGTCTGCAGTCAGAAAAGCAACAATTATTTTTCATTTCATCATTGCTAATACTCCGGTGATACCATCGTAAGTGGAAATTAATTGAAATTGCAAATTATTACTACCAATAAATATTGAATACCTAAACGGAAACTACAGGCACATCAGAGCGAGCACTTGTAGCAAGACACGATTTTTACTTATTATCGACTTCTTCGATTCATTCGATTTCAACATTTACAATAAAATATAAAAGAAATCATATTGGAAGACAAACTGCGTGTGTACAGTCTATGTGGAACATATTTTTTTACTGAAAAATTTTTGATTGAAACTTGATCTGGTTTAACCTCGAACTTTAAGCTGCACCGCCGTGAGTTCATGAAAATTCCGCTAACCTTTCACTCCTCCTTTCTGGCTGCCTGCGATGTATTTCGAAAGACGGATCGCAGGGAGGGGCAGGAAACCTCGCGACAGCGGCATCACGTCCAGGGTGACCTCGTGATTGCCTTCTGGGCCCATCATCACCACACCTGCACGACAAACACTGGTGTTAAACGGCACCGTTTTCACCGGTCAAATGGTGAAGTCATTGCTTTATAAACAACTCATGAAGCTTAACGTTTGATAGTGGAAATATCGAAACACGATACACACGGTGCAGTTTCGGTTAACATAAAAAACAATTCTCTCGTTATCAATAAAATTGAGAAAAATGAATAGTGATGAAACGAAATGAAAAATGATGGAGCAATAATTAATTTTTGAATATCTTTATCCGCGTTTGTGACATTCATCTACATATCGAGTTATTCATGAAATCTTTGAGTTTAGTCTCATGCCGCACGTTTGACCAAACCAATGTAGCCGCGTTTTGAGGTCTTTAGGGGTTACGAGTCAAAGCAATGCTGATTAAGCAACGGTCGTAAGAGAAACGAGTGTTCTTAACGGACAAATTTAGGTAAACCAAATACGCGCGTCGAGCTTACCTGCCGTACGACCGCAAACTGCCCACATCATCTGGTCGGCCAGCACCTCGTACATCAGGGAGGGATATTCTGTCGCGTGGGCCGACGCAATGCTTATGTTCATGTGGCAGATGCTGCCCACGCGGCAAAACTCCGAACTCACCGGCTCCACTTTGGACCTCAAGGTGTAAAGGGTCTGCAACGGAACGATTTAAGACTTATTCACAAAATACCAAGTTTTGGGGAAGTTCGATGAGAAAATGCCAAGTAAAGCTTCCAATTCACCTTGTAATCAACGATGTCAAACTGGTGTTTGTAAACCTGCCGCGGTAGCCACGATTCTTCTCCCGCCTCGTCTCCGGGTGTCTTCTGGCGATAACTGACAGCGAATTCCAGATGGAGCGGAGGGCAATCGCTGAGGTTGCTGACCAGCTCCCAGGCGTACGACGCGTTGTGGTCTTTGCAAACGGCCTACGGGTCGAACGTGTCAAACGACAAGAAAGCGAAAATGGACAAAATGGAGAAAAGTTGGGAGCGCGCAACTTGCCAGACTTTGCCTGAGGGGATTCAGCGGGACGACCGCCACCTCGCTGCAATTCAACACGCTGAGGTCGTGGCCCGACAGCTCGAACGCTTCCTTTTGCAGGCCCTGCACGACCACCTGCACGTATTTCCTGCAAAACGTCCGTCCATGTTCCTTAATATCTTCCGTTTAAACCGATCAATTTTCATCTTCTGACAATTTAATGTCAGGGGATTTAATAGTTGCTCACCTGCTGTTAGCAGTCTGGAGTTTGTGACTGGCGGAGAACGGAAGCACGAAGACCAAAGACGACTCCTGCTTCTCCTGCGACCACGGGCTCACGATGGACACCTTCCTCTCCATGGAGCTGGGATCCTTCTGCGAGGTCACCTCGGCCAACACCTTCACTTTGCAGACCGCAGTTTGGAACGGTCCCACCGGCGCCAAAGGGCACTCCACGGACTGCATGAAAGCGGGTTCTTCCCCTTCGACATCCTCCACCTAAGCAGAGTCCCAAAAAAAAAAGCTCGGACTTTCACGAACTGCAATCGTCGAAATTAGACGTTTGCAAATATCATCTTCGGGCACGAAACCCGTACCTTAAGTAGAAGGCCTTTCGAGGCCTGCAATCTGACGGCCGTGTCGGGTTCGATGGTGCTACTTCCCGTGTGGACAGTCAACACCAATTCGCTCTCTGCCCCAGCCACGAGATCGCCTAACGATACGAAACATGTTGGTTTTGTTTTCAAGTTATAAACATCAGCAGTGCTTAACATTGATAAGAGGTTATCCTAAGCACCTCTGCCAGCCCGCTGCAGAAACATCCTCGGCTTCTCGCACACCACTTTGTAGACGACCGTCGGACACAAGCTGGCCACGAGAAACTCCAAGCTGTCGGTTTGGATGGACAGCTGGTTGGAAGCGAAGCACCCGGCGCTGCTAACCTATTGGATTCACTTTTATTAATGTTATTATTTTGCTAAAACTGCATGGTAAATTGCAGAGCTCCCTAACATAGCCTGGAAAAGTCGGGGGAATTTTGAGAATTCTTCAACAACTCGTGGAGGATTTCGTAATTTCGAACCATATAGCGAATTATAAATCAAAATCCATGAATTTTCGAAATTTCTGGTCTACGACATTATTTTAATCAACGATATTTCTAGGCAAATTTTGCACAGAAATTTGTTCCAAAATCCATGATTTGTGCTCTTTTTTTAAAAAAAATTCTCCCCCCACTAATTTTCAATATTTTTAAGCAAATTTAACATGCCAAAAGTTTACGATCTGTGATCTCTTCTTGCATCTATTGTGTGCATATATTTCTGTGCAAAATTTGCCTAGAAATATTCCTCTGCAATTTTTTCTAAGAGAAATATTGGCCAGAATCAATAATTTGTGATTTTTTTTTCGAAAATTTCCGCCATAATTTTTTTTTTCAACTGACTGAAAATATTTATGTTCAAAGACAGGTTCTTTTCACTTTCAAGTGGTCTTTGGGGAAACCCTGAAAACGGTTGAAAATTTTGAGAATTCACAACCCTTACCCTGTAGGAGAACTCGATGGCGTTACTTCCAGGCTTGATGGTAACATCCTCGAGCGAGACGCAATCCGTGAAATCCTCCTTGATCACCTCCTTCTCTTTGAGAGCGTACTGGCTGTCCCTCCTCCTAAGAAGGTTGTGCAGGTTGGTGCAGGCGATGCTCACGCTAGTCAAGCTGTGGTCCTGCTTGTAGTCAAAGTGCTCCTCCAGTTCGATGATGGCAGGCGCCACGCTGTTGGTCCAATCGGAGACGGATTTCTTGGAGCTTGTCGGCTTGATCCCCGCAGGAGTTTCGGGCTGCGATCCCTCAGCGGTTTGCTCCTCTTTCATGTGTTTTACGGAAAGCTTGATCTGCTTGCATTTGATCTCCTCGATCAGGTTGTTCCTCAGCTCCATGGAGATGGTGAGGGTGCTGTCGCAGATGATTATGTCGGAGTCGGATTTGATAGAGATGGACTCCACCGAGAAAATCGACTGCGCCGATATCATCAGTTTGGCCTCTGGGATAAAATCGTGACAAAAGAATTGAAAAAGAAACGTAACGAAACCAAAGCCGATTAGGCTTTAATGACACTGAAAGATCAACTCACCCTTATACGAAGTATTTGCCAAAGAAAACATCTGATCGAAATAATTCAGTCTCTGCTTGCTGCCTAAACAATCACTGCATGCTATTTGGGCACACATTTTTATGCACGTTAGTCTGTTAAGTAAATATTTTTCTACATGACGGAATATTTGTTCTAATATTCAAGTATTATTTTCATAATTCGAAGTGTGGTTTCGATTTCTGTATTATTGTAGTATAATTACTGTATTCCATTACCATACACTGTGTTCAAACATTATTCCCATAATTTCGAGTGTAGCTTCAATTTCTGTGTTATTTTTGTATAATTACTGCATCATAATATCATACAGTGTATTTCTGTATTATTACTGTTTAAGTACTGTATTTTTGCATCATTATATCAGTATAATTACTGCATTAATGCTGAATAAACTCCACTATCAAAACTTATCTTTATGCATGCTTCTCTTATTTCAGATAATTTTCTCGATAAATGTTAAAAAGGATATTTCTCGTAATCGTTCATGATCTTATAGCATTCGACTAATTCCAACTGCGTCTGACTCGCCAGGATGGTCCAATTTTCTTTCATGCAGGTCTTCAGCACATCACACAAAAACGCTGCCGCTTTGTGAGGTTCACCGAGTTTCCTGCATACAGAAAATCGGTTTTCGATTGGTACGTGTTGAAACTAGGTTGAAATTTAAGTCGCATGTAAAAATACGAACATGTAAAACTGAGCCAAATCTTTGCCGATTAGCCGTGCTGATCGAATCCGGCCAATGTGCTTGAAAGTACCCATTGCCAATTCAGACAGCTCCTGTGAAAATAAAAAATAAAAATAAAAAAACTTTTGCAAACCTACTTTGATGCCACAATACACATGGCCCTAATCGCAAAAAGTAATTTACCAAATAGTGATGCTGAAAAGCATCCCTCGAAGACAGGGCTTCCCTTAATTTAATCATCGGCGTTTGTTGGTTTTTACCTGAATTGAACAAAATGGGCAGGATGAAGAAACCTGACTAGCGGTCAAAACAAATTTTGCATAATCTGAAAAGTTGCATTTACACATTTCGTTTCAGTATTCAATTTCAGGATCTTTACAAAACCCAGACTTTTCAGAAATGCAAATAAATCCACAGGTTTTAATTGAAAAATTCACCAAAAAAATCTGAATAAACTCAAAAGACTGCTTCAATATAAGTCTTGGTTCAACTTATTTACAAAATAGATTTGAAAATGTTTAATAATTAATTAACAAATAAATGTTTCATTCATTATGACATTGACTAAATTTAATGACTATCAATACGTAAGCGACAGTCAAACATCATAAGAGGAAATATTAGGCAGATTAGACAAAAGTAAATAATCCACTCACTCTCTTCACAGTTCTCTTCAACCATTCCAGCCAGCAAACCGACCGCCAAGTGCAGCTGCTCGGACGTTTCCACCGAACCAGGCATGAGACCGCATAAAATGCCCAATTCTTGAAGCTAGACGGATGAAATTCACATCTTGTTTTAATTTCCCCAATTCGTATTTATATGAAACTCCCGGTGAAATCCAAGCTGCTCGCCTTATCGCGTGCATAAGCCCAAAGTCCGGCCGTGTACAAAGAGTATGCTTCCACGTGGCTCGAATCGTTGAATCGCTCGCACGTATGAAGAACCTCTAGGCAGCTGAGAAAGACCCAGCACGACATCGCACCAGGAGGCAATGCTACCTGCAACATTAATTCAGTTTAAAAACAAACATGTCCAGAAATTATCATGATTTCAAAATACAAAATACAAATTCACTTAAGCCCATTATCGTCTTTTACCACATTTAAAATCAGACCGAACTCGTTTACATACCTCAAGAATCTGCAATTCGTTGATGCAGTTGTGCAGAAACGGCAACATGCGCTGCGCGATTTCCCAAGGACGAAACAGCAAGAGCAGCAGCCCGCATTGCCGAGAAAACAGATAGTTGCGCAAGTCCAGCAAGGAAGCTTTGCCTCCACTGATCAAGTCCCTCTTTTTGGCATTCACTACCCTGGACAGTGTCAGCCCCATCCACGAGTCACACGTTCGCGAGAATTCGTTCAGCCATTGGGGCGTGTCTAGACCAAATGCAAAGTTAGTGAAATTCCATGATCGAATGCCAGCTTTACATCGATTTTGAAACTCGCCGTGATTACCTCCAACATTTGAGTTCAGAACAAACTGGGTGAAGAGCGCATCCAGTTCGTCGTACTGCACTAGAGATTCGTCGTAAATCCCCAACATTTCAAAGACGAAAGCAAGCTCCTCCTAAGAAGTTATATTCCCAAGAAACAAATTCAACATGGTACGGTATAAAATATTTACGTGAGATATTAATGTTATGAACGAAACAATTATATTCTAGACCTACCACAATGGTGGCAAGCTAAATCACATAATCACGACATAATTTCTAAGATGTTAATGTCATAAATGAAATAAATTCAAACCAACAGAATCACAAAGATAAACTGAAAAGAGACATTAAGCTTACCACCAGAAATGTGGTAATTTTTATACATTTCCAACACTTCATACTTGTAAGTCTAAAATTATACACTTGCCTGCAAGAGAAAGTATTCGCAAAAGCTCCATCCCGTTTCGTTTCGTCTTTCTCGCTGAGATCTCATGTGTTCCTCAAACTTTATTAAGTTACGGTTATAAGCTGCAAGAACCAGTTGCCTAACACGTTGCAACAAGTTTTGCCATGATTCTGCTCCTCTCGCGTCACTTTTCAGTGGATCCAGAAGTGCTAAGCATCTAAACAAAAAATTAAATTGGATAAGGCTTTTAATCGAGACATTCAATACGTGTAACATTTTTGAAATAACAGGTTTTGCACAAGATTTAACGTGACTATTTCTTGAAGCTTGAAAAGAGGAGCACCAAAGTTATTTAATTTACAACTCTGTTGAACTTGCCTCTCTGGATGCTTGTTACAGAAATCGTTTTTAATCTTGTCCATGACGGATGCCTTGGGTAGAAGCTTTGTCTTGTTTCCTTTTCGGCTGTCCATCGTTTCGACGTTGATAATTAACCAATCGTGTATGCCATGGTTTTTCAAAATTGTCAACCAGCTGCTGATTTCGTCCTTAACGACACCCTTGTAAACGTCTACATCCTGGCATTAAAAAATTTACAAAAGAAATATTTTATGAGATACAGAAATAAGGGTTTTAGCATTTTCATGTATTACTCGATCATGCAGAATATTTGAATATGCAAAATTAAACATACCGAGCAATCCGTCCAGAAAGTATGGAAAAACGGCTGACCAATTAGCTTCCAGTCATTTTCTTTGGGAATGATCTCTTCCTTGAATTTTATGAAGGATGCTTCGACGCACACCTTCTTGGCAGCTCGGCCGAAGGACCTGCGATTTTCACAGACGAATAACGCATCTTTTCACACATTTTTACGCACATCCAGGTTTTTCAGGGCATGTAAAACACGCATACCTCCTCCACTCCACATGTTCAACGGAGAGCTGCTGCGAAAGGCCAAACTCCAGCGAAGAAAACAGGGATTCATCGCCAGCATCTTAATGCCAAAGCATGAAAGCGTTATTGCGCCAATTCTCAGCAACACCTGCATTCAGCACAACGAACTCATGCCGTGATTTCATCACTGACATGATGTCATAATTTTCAGTAATGTTCTTCTGGCCAGCAGGAATTCGGTTCCCAAATACTTTTAAAATTTAAATAAGACCGTCAAGGCTCTTTCAATGATTTTTTTCTCTTCTGTTTATTAAGCTAACGTTACGTTGGAATAAACGGCAAATTCGCCATGATAAAAACACTAATATATCTTATAAGACTTTCAAATGAGCAGAAATGCCAGTAAAGGTCAATGGCTTCTTCGAACACCTGTCTTAGCATGTCTACCCTGGTTTGATCACATCGTTGCAAAGATAGCGATACTTACATGATATTATTGGCTTGCTCTCCATCTTCGTCTAAAATTATTTCCTAAATATCACGAATAAT
>JAQIXS010005874.1:0-11734 GCA_034700785.1 Rossiulus vilnensis
AAAATATCCAAGTTTAATTATTAAAAATAAAGAAAGAGAAGACAGTAACCTTGTTTTGAAACAACATTTATTTGTTAAGGAAGTAACATGTTTGGAAGTAACATGTTTGTTAATTCTCAAATAACTGGATATTTTTGTTCAAAAACAGTTGCTCATTAAGTGGACCCGGGCCCAAGCAATTACGACGATCTCCTGTGATGTATTCCATTGGCGAAAAGTGATCGTTTTCGAAACGCAAACAAACATGAACACTAATGCGCATGCGCTTATCTCAAAAATCGCCTACATTATTTTCGAATATTGTTCGAATATTCGAATAGCAAGCAAAATATTTCGAATACTATTCGAATATAAAAAATTTAAAATTTTCGAATGTTCGAATATTCGAACTCAAAATGTATGTTGGGTTTCGAATAAGCGAATATTCGAATATTCGAAATACACAGCACTAATATTAATGATTAATGGATTAAATTATAAATTATTTAATTGAAATTACCCAAGAAAGCTGCTTTAATTGTTTCATTGAAATTACCAATGAAAACTGTTGATTGTTTAATTGAATTTACCCAAAAAAGCCTAATTTATTGTTTAATTAAAATTACCTAAGAAAACTAATTGATTGTTTAATTGAATTTACCCAAGAAAGCCAAATTAATTGTTTTTAATGAATTTACCCATAAAAGCGGAAACGATAAACTTCAAGAAACACTCATATAACAAGTAAATTTAAAAATGTGAAATAGCAATTTAATTTAAAAAAACCTCAGAAGTTGTGAAGAAAATCACTGAGACAACTGAAATCGCCGAAACACGTCAGCGTGGAAATTCGGTCTTCAATTTATTTTAAATGTAAGGAAAAATAAGTAGGCCTAAAATGCCGAATAAATGGAAGGAAAAGTAGGCCAGCCCTGTCATAAGACGGAGAAGACTGTTATTCCTAAACAATAACAAAGGAATACAATAACATGTCAGGGTGAAATTATTTGGAAACGCAAAAAATAAATTGCTACTAGCCGCAGTTAAGCCCAATAAAAACAAGCATTCAAGATTGAAGATTTCTCCAAAATGCTAAGCATCCAAGGTTGAGATTTTTCTCCAAAAAATGCTCTGACCGGGATGATACCAATGCATGGTATCAGAGAGGAGAATGGAGACCAACTTCTTCTGCCACAACATAACTTATATCCTGACATTGCCTAAAGTGAACAAATTCAGGACACCGACTCTGCCTAAAGTGAACAAATTAATGACGCCGACATTGCCTAAAGTGAACAAATTCAGGACAAATTCAAAAAATTATGACAAGCGAATACAAGGAAATTTTCTTCCAACAAATGAGTAATCAGGAGGTGCTAAAAACAAATAAAAATGCATGCCTGATGTTTATGTGTTATGTGAAAAAATAATGAAGTGTTAATTGAAATTTATGATCTTTAATAATATAAAATTGTATTTTCTTTTCAACAGGATCTTCTACTTTCGAATGAATTAATATTTAAAAACAATTGTGCGCGAGTGTTTGACTGTGCGCTAGTGTTTGATTATGCACAAAAGTATGTTTATGTAAAACACTAGATGAGGATTATGGGTAGGATTTTGTAACCGAGGATTTAGGAAAGGATTTCGGAAAGGACTTGACATGATAATTTGTGACAGTATAAAGAGGAATAGTAGAAAATTTTGAGTAGGTTTTTTCGCTTTGTAAAGGTTTCCCAAAAATGAATTTGATTTATCTTAATAAAAAAATTTTATAATCGAGATTGTGTTGTTTTAATTATTTTTAACACCTGCAAGTTTTAACAGCAACGAAGTCCTTGAATACAGAGAACCTGGCCACACAACAAAAATCGTGCCAAAGGACATATGTAAATATCTCTTAAATATACCAAGGCAAGAGTTAGTTAATTTTTTTAAATTAATGGACGACACCATCTCGCTCACGTAGCGGGTCCCCTGAACCACTTACTTAAAAAGGATGCTCCTTTCGTAAGAGTGCAGACTTGCCTTTGACTAATTAAAAGTCACACTATCTCAGGCCCTGGTCCTGTCGCAACCTGATTTCATGTTAACTTTCAGCAGGATTTAGGGGTTTAGACAGCGGCTGGGCCGCATTCTTCTAAATTTCCAATACGGGGGAAATCGGGTGGTGAGTGGAAAGTCCGCCACCCCGCCACGCCGTCGGAAGATGACGTCACCTTAGCGGTGACACGTTTGTTGTTGTGACCTTTGTGCACCCTGCCCAAAAGTGACCACGTTGCGCGTCTCAGGACCGGGTCAGCTGACCCGGCCGCATTTTTGCAGCGGCGGCCATTGTTCATGACTTGCTCACTGATTTTTGACCTGAGTGGTCGAACGTTTTTTTCCCCCTGCATTGAAACCGACCAGTGTGGTCAAGTTTTCCTGTTCGGAAATCGCCCTGGGAGGCTAGTTGTTTTATGCCATTAAATGGATGATCGTTTTGAAAGCCACGCTTGCCTCGGCAATTTGTTTGTCATTTCACACAGCATTTTCGTCTGTACACCGATGCTAGTCACGAAGCTCTGGGGTCATTTCTTGCACAAGGTAATCCGGGATCCCTCAAGGTCATAGAATACGCCTCCAAGACATTGAATGCAGCTGAGCACAATTAGTCCGCGACGAAGCGGGACGCTCCGACAGTGATTCGGGCTGTCCATAAGTTTCGGAATTATCTGAAGGGCATACCTTTCATCATGCTTACCAATCACTCCTGCTGCGCTGGATCATCTCGATGAAAATTCCTACAGGCCGGCTGGCATGATGGATTTTTAGCAATCAGCACTTCGTGTTTGACGTCCAGTATATTCCTAGGGAACTCAACCAGCTTGCAGATGTGCTCTTTAGGCCTAACCAATCCCCTGAGCCAGTCATCCTTATTCAAGGATTTGCCTCAGATCTGCCCTCCTTACCCAGTTCCACATTGTGAGCATCGATCTTGCCGGTCCCTTACCCACCACATCCGAGGATTTTCACTACGTATTATCCATTTTCGACGTGGCTTTCTCCTTCATGATACGTTTTCTCATAACCGATGGCAGAGCGGAAACCATTTCAAAACTCCTAGTAAATGACATCTGACTCAGATAAGGCACTTCTCGTACCGTCTTTTGCGACAACGGCCCTCAGTTTGTCTCTGTTATTCTTAAGCAGACTGCAGCAGCCATGAAGTTAACCACGCACCACACTGCAAATTATCCCTCTCAAGCTAACCCGGTTGAGAGACGTCAATGGGAACTGAAAGTCAAATTGGCTGCACAACTAGGTCCTCATCATTCTAATTGACCCACCTATCTACCGTCCTGCAAGTGCGCCCTCTAAGAGTTCCTCATTCCACATCACCTTCGCCCGTCAACTATTCTATCCCCAGGAAAACATTCTTGCTTTTCACAACTTCTGTTACGATTTCTCATTAGTGTCCTTATAGACACTGCATTCTTCCTTATTGATGCCTTAAGCCGCATCTAACGAAGCCGAGATCATCGTAAAGACACAACCAACTCTGAGGCCTTCTTGCCTGAATTCTGCATCGGTTAAGAGGTCCTTCTCACTGCCCAACCAATCAGCTGTGCTGCAAGGGGTTTCTGTGCTGCAGCTAAACTCGCACCTTGCCGAGAAGGTCCGTACCTTATCCATCACAGGGTTAGTCCTACCTGTTTTAAGCTTTGGGATCCTCAAAGAGTGCATTCAGTGGGCATCCATCATGCTAAAGATATTACTTCCCTCGCCACCACAGATAGCCCAGATGCAACAGACGACAGCTCCTTTTCTTCCCCCAAACGCCCCAGACATATCCCTCCTAAAGACCTAAATCGGGCGATAGTGATAATGAAGCCGTTTTACCCACAACTTCCCGAGAAAGAGTCTCCAAAGGCTGATCCATTATCAATCGGTTAATTTGGTGGACTTTTTTCCTGCCATCGCATCTGTTGTCAATAACTCTTGCTAGACTTTAGCAATTCCGTTTTGAACTTCTTTTAATTAATTCCAAGTAAAATCCGCAGCAGTAAAATAGTTTAACTGAACTTGATCAAAGCAAAAAGTCAACACTGAACAAAAATAACACAATTAAGATTCAAAATCAAACAGAATCAGTTCAAGAGTGCTGCATGTGCATGCCAGACAAATGCAAAGCATGTGCATGCCAGACAAATGCAAAGCATGTGCTCTGCTATGAGCCAAAGAGCCAGGGCCAGCACATGCAACCCCAAACAAATCTAAAAGTAATGTTTTGCAACACTTGGGAATTTTTAGAAATAACCTTAGATTCGTGCTCAGGAGACTCCAATCTATTTTAAAGTTTTGTTCAAATAGCGAAAAAACATGAAGTTGAATTTTGTATGCACTTCATCACCTTAAAATGCCTATATCTCTTAAATATAGGAAATTTCAAGAAAATAAGCCTTGATTCGTGCTTAGCACTTTATCAATTTTTAATGCTCATATCTCCTAAAGTTTAACTAATTTTTTTAAAAATAAGCACAGATTCGTGCTCAGGAGACACCTATCTTTCAAAAAGTGTTGTTAGATAGCGAAAAAATATATAGTTAAATTTTTATACACTTTATCACCTTTAAATGCCTATATACTATAAAACTATAAAAAATTTTAAAAAGATCAGATCAGATTTTAGCTTAGCACTTTATCAATTAAAATTGTTAAAATCTTCTAAACTATAATAAATTTAAATAAAATATGCCCAGATTTGTGCTGAAGAGACTTAATTCTTCAAAAAAGTGTTGTTCAAAAAGCTTAAAAAACAAAGTTATATTTATATGCACTTTATCACCCTTTAATGCCTATATCACTTAAAAAGTTAGAAATTTTAAGAAAATAAGATCAGATTCGTGCTCAGCACTTCACCACTTTAAAATGCCTATATCTCCTAAACAAAGAAATTTAAAAAAATATGCCAAGATTCGTGCTCATGAGACTTAAATCTTTAAAAAAGTGTTGTTTAAATAGCAAAAAAAACAAAGTTATATTTGTATGCACTTCATCACCTTTAAATGCCTATATCTCCTAAACTATAAGGAATTTAAAAAAAGCCCAGATTCGTGCTCAGCACTTGATCACAGTTAAATGCCTAAATCTGTTAAACTATAACGAATTTTAAGAATATAAACCCAGATTCGTGCTCAGGAGTCTTTTTTTTCAAAACGTGTTGTTTAAATAGCAAAAAAACAAAGTGAAATTTTTATGCACTTCATCACCTTTAAATGCCTATATCATTTAAACTATTAAGAATTTCAAAAAAATAAGCCTAGATTCAAATCGTTTAAAAGATATAGGCATTTTAATGTCTATATCTTTTAAACCATAAGGAATTTCAAGAATATAAGCCTTGATTCGTGCTCAAGAGACTTAAATCTTTGAAAACGTGTTGTTCAAATAGCAAAAAAAAGAAGTTTAATTTTCATGCACTTCATCACCTTTAAATGCCTATATCTCCTAAACTATAAAGAATTTCAAAAAATTAGACCAGATTCGTGCTCAGCACTAACTTATCTTCAAATGACTACATCTCCTAAACTATAAAATATTTTAAAATAATAAGCCCAGATTCGTGCTCAGGAGACTTAAATATTTTAAAAAGTTTTGTTCAAATAACGAAAAACCATAAAGTTAAATTTTTCTACACTACATCACCCTTAAATGCCTATATTATTCAAACTATAAGAAATTTCAAGAAAATAAGATCAGATTCGTGCTCAGAACTTCATCACTTTAAAATGCTGATATCTACTAAACTAAGGAATTTAACGAAATATGCCTAGATTCATGCACATGAGAATTACATATTTAAAAAAGTGTTGTTCAAATAGCGAAAAACCTTTAAGTTAAATTTTTATAGACTTAATCACGTTTAAATGCCAATATATTTTAAACTATAAAAATTTAAAAAATAAGATCAGATTCGTGTTCAGCACTTTATCACATTAAAATGCCTATATCTCTTATACTATAATGAATTTAAAAAATATAATCCTAGATTCGTGCTCAGGAGACTTAAATCTTTTAAAACGTGTTGTTCTAATAGCCAAAAAAAGTTAATGTTTTGTGCACTATATAACCTTTAAATGCCTTTATCTCCTAAACTATAAAAAATTAAAAAAAATAAGCCCAGATTTGTGCTCAGCACTTGATCACATTTAAATGCCAATATCTACAAAACTATAAGAATTTTTAAGAATATAAGCCCAGATTCGTGCTCAGGAGACTAAAATATTTGAAAAAGTTTTGTTTAAATAGCAAAAAAACATGAAGTTACATTTTTATGCACTTCATTACCTTTAAATGCCTATAACTCCTAAACTATAAATAATTTTAAAAAATAAGCCTAGATTCGTGCTCAGCACTTTATCACCTTTAAATGCTTATATATTCTAAACTCTTAGAAATTTTAGGAAAATAAGCTTAGATTTGTGCTCAGGAGACTCCAATCTGTTAATAAGTGTTGTTTAAATAGCGAAAAAACATGAAGTTGATTTTTTATGCACTTCATCATCTTAAAATGCCTATATCTCTTAAATATAGGGAATTTTAAGAAAATAAGCCTTGATTCGTGCTCAGCACTTCATCATAAATCTTAAATTCTCATATCTCCCAAACTATAACGAATTTAAAATATAAGCACAGATTCGTGCTCAGGAGACTCCAATCTTCCAAAAAGTGTTGTTTAAATAGCGAAAAACCATAAAGTTAAATTATTATACACTTCATTACCTTTAAATGCCTATATGTCTTAAACTATAAGAAATTTCCAGTAAATAAGATCAGATTCGTGCTCAGCACTTTATCACTTAAAAATGCCAATATCTCCTAAACTATACGAAATTTTATTAAAATATCCCTATATTCGTGCTCATGAGAATAAAAATAGTTAAAAAAGTGTTGTTCAAATAGCAAAAAAAAAAGTTATATTTTTATGCACTTCATCACCTTTAAATGCCTATATATCCTAAACAAAGGAATTTTAAGAAAATATGCCCAGATTCGTGCTCATGAGACTTAAATCTTAAAAAAAGTGTTGTTCAAATAGCAAAAAAACCATCAAGTTTAATTTTTATACACTTTATCACCTTTAAATGCCTATATCTCTTAAACTATAAGAAATTTTAAAAAATATGATCACATTCGTGCTCAGCACTTTATCACTTAAAAATGCCTATTTCTTTAAAACTAAAAAAGATTTCAATAAAATATGCCCAGATTCGTGCTTAGGAGCCATAAATCTCTTGAAAAGTGTTGTTTAAATTGCAAAAAACAATGTTAAATTTTTATTCACTTTATCACCTTTAAATGCCTATATCTCCTAAACTATAAGGAATTACATAAAAATAAGCCGAGATTCGTGCTCAGCACTTTATCACTTTAAATGGATGTATCTCCTAAACTATTAGTAATTTTAATAATATATGCCCAGATTCGTGCTTAAGAGACTTAAATCTTTAAAAAAGTTTTGTTTAAATAGCAAAATCAAAAAGTTATATTTGTATACACTTCATCACCTATAAATGCCTATATTACTTAAAAAATAATAATTTTTAAGAATATAAGATCAGATTCGTGCACAGCACTTCATCACTTTAAAATGCATATATTTCCTAAACAAAGGAATTTTAAGAAAATATGCCAAGATTCGTGCTTATAAGACTTAAATCTTTAAAAAAGTGTTGTTCAAATAGCGAAAAACCATTAAGTTTAATTTTTATACACTTTATCACCTTTAAATGCCTATATCTCCTAAACTTTAAGGAATTACAAAAAAATAAGCCTAGATTCGTGCTCAGCACTTTATCACTTAAAATGCCTATATGTCTAAAACTATACTTAATTTCAATAAAATATGCCAAGATTCGTGCTCAAGAGACTTAAATCTTTAAAAAAGTGTTGTTCAAATAGCAACATTAAAAGTTACATTATTATGCACTTCATCACCTTTAAATGCCTATATCTCCTAAACTATAAGAAATTTAAAAAAAATAAGTCCAGATTCATGCTCAGCACTTGATCACAATTCAATGCCTATATCTCTTATACTATAAAGAATTTTTAAAATCTAAGCCTAGATTCGTGCTCAGAAGACTTAAATCTTTTAAAACGTGTTGGTAAATAGGAAAAAAAAAACAAAGTTTAAGTTTTGTGCAATTCATCACCTTAAAATGCCTCTATCTCCTAAACTATAAGAAATTTAAAAAAATAAGCCCAGATTGGTGCTCAGCACTTGATCACATTTAAATGTCAATATCTCTAAAACTATAAGAATTTTTTTAAAATATAAGCCCAGATTCGTGCTCAAGAGACTTAAATATTTATAAAAAGTGTTGTTCAAATAGCAAAATTACAAAGTTATATTATTATGCACTTCATCACCTTTAAATGCCTATATGTCTTTAACAATAAAAAATTTTAAGAAAATAAGATCAGATTCATGCTCAGCACTTTATTACTTTAACATGCCTATATCTAATAAACTAAGGAATTTCAAGAAAATATGCCCAGATTCGTGCTCAGGAGACTACATTCTTTCAAAAAGTGTTTTTAAAATAGCGAAAAAATATAAAGTATAAATTTTATGCACTTTAACACCTTTAAATGCCTTAATCTCCTACACTTTAAAAAATTTTAAGAAAATTTGCCCAGATTTGTTTTGAGAAGACTTAAATCTTTTTAAAATGTGTTTTTTGAATAGCAACAAAACATTAAGTTTAATGTTTATGTACTTCAACTTTAAATGCCTATATCTTCTAAGCTATAAGAAATTTCAAGAAAATAAGCCCAGCTGTGTGCTCAAAAACATTCAAATTTTTAACAACATGTTGGTAAAATTGCCAAAAAACTAAAACTTTTATTTAAAGGCACTTCACCACCTTTGACCGATAATAAATTTTAAGTAAACAATTCCAGCTTTGTGCTAAGGAGACTAAAATATTAAAAAAATTTTTTGTTAAAATTGCAAAAAAAACAGACATATTAAGTTAAATGCACTTCACCACATTTAAATGCCTATATCTACTAAACTATAAGAAATTTCGAGAACATTAGCCCAGATTTGTGCTTAGAAGACTACAATCTTTCGAAAAATGTTGTTTAAATTGCAACAAAACAGTAAGTTTAAATTTATTGCACATTAATACCTGAAAATCCCTTAATCTTTTAACCGATAATTAATTTTAAGTAAACAATCCCAGCTTTGTGCTCAGGAGACTTCAATCTTTAAAAAAAATGTTCTTAAAATTGCAAAAAAACAAAAAAGTAATTAAAAGGCACTTTACCACCTTTGAATGCCTGTACATTTTGAACAAAAAAAAATTTCGAGAACAAAAGCCCAGATTCCTGCTAAGGAGACTCTAAGTTTTTGGAAAATATTCTTTTAATTACAACAAAACAGTAAGTTTAAATTTATTGCACTTTACTACCTTTAAATGCTTATATCTTCTAAACTCTAAGGAATTTTTAGAAAATAAGCTGAGATACGAGCTCAGGAGACTCTAATCTTTTAAAAAATTTTGTTTAAAGTACAACAACATAGTAATTTTAAATTTATTGCACTATACTACCTTTAAATGTCTATATCTTTTAAACTATAAGAAATTTCAAAAAAATAAGCCCAGATTCGTGCTCAAAAGACTTAAATCTTTCCAAAAGTGTTGTTTAAATAGCAAAAAAACATGAAGTTAAATTTTTATGAACTTCATTACCTTTAAATGACTGTATCTTTTTAACTATCAGCAATTAAAAGCAAATTAGCTTAGATTCGTGCTCATTGGACTTTATTTTTTAAAAAAGTGTTGTTTAAATAGCGAAAAAACATAGAGTTAAATTTTTACAAACTTTATTACCTGTAAATGCCTGTATATTTTTAATTATAAGCAATAATAAGCAAAAAGGCAAAGATTCGTGCTTATTGGACTCAATTCTTTTAAAAAGTGTTTTTTAAATAGCGAAAAAACATGAAGTTAAATTTGTATGCACTTAATCACTTTTGAATGCCTATATCTCCTAAACTATAAGGAATTTTAAGACAATAAACCCAGATTTGTGTTTAGCACTTTATCACATTTAATTGCATATATTTTCTTAACCTTAAGGAATTTCAAGAAAATAAGCACAGATTCGTGCTTAGCACTTTATCACCTTAAAATGCTTATATCTTCTAAACTATAAGTAATCTTAAAAAAATTAGCTCAAATTCGTGCTCAGGAGACTCCAGTCTTTCAAAAAGCGTTGTTAAAATAGCAAAAAAAAATAAAGTTTAATTTGTATGCACTTTATTACCTTTAAATGCTTATTTTACCTAAACTATAAAATATTTGAAAAAATAAGCTTAGATTCGTGCTCAGAAGACTTTAATCTTTCAAAAAGTGTTGTTAAATAGCGAAAAACCATGAAGTTAAATTTTTATGCACTATATCACCTTTAAATGCCTATATTTCCTATACTATAAGTAATTTAAAGAAAATAAGCCCAGATTCGTGCTAAGCACTTTATCACATTTAAATGCCTATATTTCCTTAACTTTAAAGGAAATTAAAAAAAATAAGCCCAGATTCGTGCTTAGAAGACTTAAATCATTCAAAAAGTGATGTTCAAATAGAGAAAAAACATAGTTTAATTTTTATGCATTTCAGCACCTTTAAATGCGTAAATCTCCTACACTATAATAAATTTTAAAAAAATTAGCCCAGATTAGTGCTCAGGAGACTTTAATCTTTATAAAATGTGTTTTTTAAATAGCAAAAATACATAAAGTTAAATGTTTATGCACTTCACCTATAAATGCCTATATCTTCTAAGCTATAAGGAATTTTGAAAAAAATAAGTTTAAATTCGTGCTAAGCACTTCATCACCTTAAAATGCCTATATCTCCTTAACTATAAGGAATCACAAGAAAATAATCCCAGATTCTTTCTCTGGAGACTCCAATCTTTCAAAAAGTTTTGTTTAAATAGCGAAAAAACAAAAAGTTAAATTTTTACAAACTTTATTACCTTTAAATTTCTGTATATTTTTAACTATAAGCAATTATAAGCAAATAAGCTAAGATTCGTGCTTATTGGACTGTATTTTTTTTAAAAGTGTTGTTTAATTAGCGAAAAAGCATGAAGTTAAATTTGTATGCACTTCATCACTTTTAAATGCCTATATCTTTTAAACTGTAAGTAATTTCAAGACAATAAGCCCAGATTTGTGCTCAGCACTTTATCACATTTAAATGCCTATGTTTCCTTAACTTTAAGAAATTTAAAGTAAATAAGCCCAGATTTGTGCTCAGGAGACTTAAATCTATCAAAAAGTGTTGTTGAAATAGCGAAAAAACATAAATTAAATTTGTATGCACTATATCACCTGTAAATGCTTATTTTACCTAAACTATAAAAAAATTTAAATAAATAAGCTTAGATTCGTGCTAAGGAGACTTCAATCTATAAAAAAGTGTTGTTAAATAGTAAAAAACCATAAAGTTAAATTTTTATGCACTTTATCACCTTTAAATGCCTATATTTCCTAAACTATGAGTAATTTAAAGAAAATAAACCCAGATTCGTGCTTAGCACTTTATCACATTTAAATGCCTATATTTCCTTAAATTTAAGGAATTTAAAAAAATAAGCCCAGATTCGGGCTTAGAAGACTTAAATCTTTCAAAAAGTGATGTTCAAATAGAGAAAAAACATAGTTTAATTTTTATTCATTTCAACACCTTTAAAT
>JAQIXS010005875.1:0-11732 GCA_034700785.1 Rossiulus vilnensis
GGCTGCAACCTATATGAATATTGATAAAACACAATGAGGCAAATGGTTGCAAAAACAAAAACAACTACATATCGATAAACTTTACTTTAACGAAATGTTATTCGTGTTATCTCACGTACTTATTATATTTTCTCGCAAAATCACAGAAATAAATTCAGTATATATGTAAAATAACATTCGTGTAATAAGTGGTGTTTGACAATATTATTTAACTTTTTTACGAACTTATTTATGTGTTTTTAATAACTTCATTCAAATAACGCGATCCTCATTCAACGCTGATCATTCAAGGAGTTTTAGTTAAGTGCTCCCACTGCGCCATCTGGTGGCAAACAACGAAAATGTTGACGAAAAATTAAGCAGAATTTCTCCATGACTGCATAGTATATTTGTATCAAGATAGCAGACTGTCGTGATCATTTAAGTGCCACCATGGCAGCGACCGGGCATGCAGACGTTTTATTTTTATAAATACGGCAAGATATGTTGCTTTTGAATCGTTGCCATATTTTTGCTCAAATATTTTTGCCCTAATGTGCTTCCCTGAATAAACTGGTTTTGTCGAGTTTTAGGACAATCAGCATCAGCCTGAATGATAAATGATAAAGGATTTCATACCATCTCGGAGAGATTGACTTCTTCCTCAAAGCACCAATTATTTTCGAATTAATTTAATCTACATCTAATTACTTCACGTCACTTGAGAGGTGTGAATTGTCACCATTTTGGACAATTGAAAGTTCGTGGTTTTCACGACATGGTGTAGACAACGTCACCCGGAATAATGCCGCTGCAATTGTCTAATTTTTATCCATTCATGCCTATTATAATTACATGCCCAAGCTGGCACATCGTTTTACAAATTTGCTCAAATTGAAAGGGCGATGCCATAGGGAGAATTTTAATGCGTTTAATGCGACATTAAACAAGCCCGATTAAATGTGGTGTCTTAACAGCTGATTAATGTGCAATTTACGAGGGTCACTTTGCAAAAGGAATTAATTTAAGAGATCTCAACTTTATCTCTGGATGACAATATTTAGAGCGTTGACATTTCAGTTATTATTTAAAATAAAGGTATCATAATTAGCAATTTTTAAAATTGCCGGTACTGACTTCGTCTCCGTTTATTGGCAGTTTAGGTGGTTTTTGTGAAGAGGTCCACTAGAGATTATTTCATGCTATATAGGTCTATGATTTTCGAAACTATCTTCTTTAATTGATTAGAGCTTGAAAGCTGCTATCAAATTTGTTTTAAAGCATGTCTAAGTAGTGTCTAATTTCGCACTTCTCAAAAAACATTATGAACAATTCATTCCACTGATTAATTTTAAATAAAAGTTACGTTATAATAAAAACGTGAAATGTTGGAAACAAGGATCTAGTTTCAGTGAAATCACAAATGTAGTTAAAGCCTTGAATTTTATGAATCATCTAAAATGAACTATACTAGCTCAAATGCCGTACCATGAGTACAATTTTATTGTCAATTAATTAATTCCTGAAAATAAATGCTTGAAACAGACCAATTATAGATAGAAAGCACTACGTATGTAGTATTTTTGCATTGGTATTTGCATCCATTTTCTGATTTATACCTATATGATGCTCGTATCTAAATTTAATTGGTTAAAATGGTCGACTCGTTATAAATTTACGACGCTCCGACAGAAGTTTTTGAGCCGTTAGTATATTGAAATGATAAAATCAGCAAAAGTGCTTTAATAAACATGGAAAAAAATGAGGCCATGGGAAATGTAATTATAAAAGCTACCTGTAATTGCCCGCGACACATTGACAAGAATACGTGAAGCAATTTAAACTTCCTCCGAATATTTTTTTTTACATTCTTGTGATATTTAAGGACATTTATTTTTAAGCTTAGTTTGTACATTGTAAAATATTTCCTAATTGCTCTATTGCTCATGTGTATTTTGAAGCGGCAAATATGAGCAGATGTGCAGTGTGCGCGAGTTTTTTTGTCATAAATTTAAAAGTTAAAAACATATGCTCGTCTTAAACAGCTTTTTTTAAACAATGCAACAAAAAATGAAAGTTATTGCAGCGGAAAAAAGATACGAGTTAATTATTGTGTACTTTTGCATCGTTTGTATTATTTATTATAATCTCCAAATTCCATATTTTGTCGAATAATATTTTATTACCCACAATGGTTCATGGTGGAGGTTAATTTGAGGAAGCCATCCATATATTTAAGCAAAAAAGTAAAAAATGAAATTATTATCCCTAACAAAGCGTCCGTTTGCAATGTGAAAACAGAACACGATGTTTTCATTTGTGATCAACTTGTGTTCAAAGTAAAGTACAATGTATTTATAAACAGTTAAATATGAACATTTCCGTTTCATTGATTGGCCCAACCCTCTTTAATTGGTACCTTCCAGAGTAAAAAAATATCCCCCCTAAGCAGCCAGTTCAGATTCTATAAAACGGCTATCTTGATTTTTATGGCTGAATTCAGGGGTTATTTTTCTATTACTTTCTTGTGGTGAACCGGATTTCGCATTCAACTTTTCACTCTATCTTGCTGCCGTCTTTCCCTCACTGCTCATCACTTCTTGGTCGACTAGAGACGTTTTCAGCTAAATCAAGTTAAGTTTTCAGGAGAAAAGATGGCAGCGTTCGTGGAAAACAAGGATCGGAAACGAATGCCAGCCAATTCCCAAATGATCTTATTATTTGAAATGACCGTTCTTTAACGACACGTTTGGTATTACATTTGTACAACGTAAAGATTTGCCAGTGAGGAATTCATGTACATGGACATGTAGTGCCAACAAAAAAGAGCATGACTGCTTGGGGCGATTTTGACAGGATTCAGCAATGCTTTATAGGCCTTCTATTTTTTCTTTTTCTCGATGGCCCGAAATAAATAAAAAAACAGTTCAGAGCATTTGACCATTAATAATATTTTTCCTTGTCACGTCCGTGAGTGTTTCGTGGTAATTATTGGTATGATTTCTGTTTCCCATGCAACATTTTAAATGCGAAACCAAGCTCATTATACATGCACAGGTCAAGCAATTGTACTTCCGGCCTGAGCCGTGCTTTTATATTTCACTCAAGATTGATTAACAGTTTTTTCATCAATTTCATAAAAAAATACCGAAAATACGTGCAAAAAAGAGGGTATGGCAAAGCCCCCATTGTGTCCATCATTTGAGTTTTCATGCCTAACATGGGTTTCGTACGATGATGCCAAAATCATTAGACCTTGACGGTTGCAATAATATAATTCTGGTTTTATAAGATTACGGTTATAGATTAATTACAAAATGGGTATTAAGCATGCATTATCTGAAATCGATTCGATCGTGCTTAGCGAGTTGTAAAATGTAATTTATCTTGCCGAAAAATGAAGTCTAACTTATTTAAAGTGCTCGGTACTGAATGGGTACTTTTAACTCAAATTTCACGCAGTCATATTTAGTTGCGCTATAGAATTATTTCTATTAATCAGAAGCAAACGTTTGATCATGCCTACTTAATCGATAGGTTTTTTAACTGAAAAAAGTTACTTTTCATGGTATAAAGTTAAACTACTTAAATTTTATTACCGTATTACCGCGCCTATAGCTGCCGGCCGGTATATTTAAAGGGCCTGTATATTCGAATATACCGGCCGGCCGGTATATTCGCACACTTTTGATTGGGTAAAAACAAGCCTTTTTTAGTTATAACGGCCGGCAGCTATAGGCGCGGTAATACAGTATGTGTTTTGAGTATAATTTTCAAAACATTGTACCACAAATCATAATGTTTAGAACATTGTGTTTCCTCCTATTGCAATACTTAGATCTCAGCGAAGTTAATTCGCCCCATCTTGTGGCTGGTAACAGTATAATCTTTGAAATGAGGAATCTCATTATTCCTCCTATTGCATTTACAACAGCTTGCATTCTGTTAGGCATTAATGAAATAAAGTTATTGATTGTCTCTTGAGGGATGGTGTTCCACACCTCCACTGCAGTCATCAGCTCTTATATGTTTAAGGCTGGAGGATCTCGGGCTCTAAGCTGTCTCTTGAGAACATCCCACGTGTGCTCTATTGGGTTTAGGTCAGGTCTGCATGATGGCCATGCCATAACCGGAATACTGACCTCTGCAAGGCACTCCTGCACAATTGCTGCAGTGTGTGGCCTCGCGTTATCATGCATAAAAAATAAAGTTGTCCCCAACAAATCCAGCATATGGCACTACGTGGTCTGACAGAATCTCGTTAATGTACCGAACAGCGGTCAAACCTCCTCTGTTGTGCCCTTCGAGCGCCCTATCAATGAAAACTGGTTCGGTTCTTGCATGCAGTTAAATGGCTCTCCAGACCATGCACGAACCACCACCATAGCTGACAAATTCGGAAATGCAGCACTGGGCAATACGCTCTCCAGGTCGCCGGTATACTCGTGCCCGTCTGTCGTTGGTATAGAGGCATATTCTGCTCTCATCTGAGAACAGAACACACCCTCATTGCTGCAGTCCAGTTTAGATGCTGTTGGGCAAACTGAAGGCGTGCTTGACAATGAGCTGCGGACAGTCTTGGACGTGTGGCAGGTCTATGAGGCCTCAGCCTGCTTTCCTGAAGTCTTTGCCTTACTGTCCACTGACTTAAAGCTGTTCCTTGGACTCCTCTAAGCTGGTGTTGCACTTGAACAGCAGTCAGTCGTCGGTCTCGCAAGGATGTCAATGCAATGAAGCGATCTTCTCTCTCAGTTGTGGACCAAGGTTTGCCTTAACCTGGTCGCCTGTTGAAGGAGCCAGTCGCCTCATAACGTTATCAGTCCCTTCGAACAGCTGATTGGCTGATATTGAGTTGGCGAGCCACAATTTGCTGGCTATGCCCTGTTAGATTTCAGCAGGGATTTAGGGCTTGAATTGAATTAGCGGCTGGGCCGCATTTCTGGTAAATTCCGAATTCAAAATCAGGCGGTGGACGGTACGATGACCGTCGCACCGCCACCTTGCTGAAATATGACGTCGCCTCTAAAGGGACACGTAAGGAATGTTTTGTGACCTTTGCGCCTGGCACACGAGCTACCGCGGAGCGATGGGGCCGCCATTGTTTTTCCAATCACTTGCAAAGTTGCTGTTGGGTTGTGCTGTCACAAGAAAATGGTTGTCATAAAACCGTGTTTATTTTGCAAAAAGCCAAGGCAAATAAATACCAATCGACAAACCCACGCTCGCCTCTGTTTCAACGCATTTGATTATCATGCCCTACATCACGTAAGGCATTAACTTGTGGGGCTACTTCTGGTGTTGTGGTCATTTAATCGAGAAACACTAAATGAACAATATGGCTGAATATGTGCTAAGTGTACAGTAATTAAGTTATGATAGTCAAATTGCTTTCACAAACATTTATAGTCACCGGGGTACAAGAATGCAAATGGCAATAATAATGCAAATTTAGGTTGCTTAAAGTTCAACATTTTCTGCTTCAAATATCCATAAGGACTTTAATGCAAATTAATTGATCTTTAAAGAACATTAACGTGTTTACAAAACGAATTTTTCCGATTTTAAATTTCGTTACTAAGAAAAACATTTTGAAACTAAAAATGCCCTGAACAGGTTTAAGTTATTTCGCATGGTTTACTGAAATATATCATCGACACATAAGGTCGCTGGACAAATTTCCATAATGCTTTTTTTTCCCTATTTCACAAAAAAGCAAGTGTTATCGATCAATGTTGTCTGCATACCAGTTAATTTTTCTTCGAAGTTCCTTACATTTGATAAAAGTAAAACATTCACAAACACGCATTAATATCTATGAAATGACGCATATTGTACATAGTACAGGTGCCACAAAAGACACCACACAGGTGCTAGATAATAAATTACAGACATCAGTAAAAAAAATTCTTCTGCAAAATGTGTGGGGCGGGGGCAAAAATCTATTCTTCTTCGTTTTTTTGTCTCTCCTAATTTTTGGTACGAGCTTACTGCAGTTTTCCTGCTCTGAAATCCTATCAACTATCTAGAGAAAAGGAACAAATACATAAATTTCACGCAACAGGACTTCTATTTGTCTGACAAGATTGAATTGGACTAGAAAATAAACAAACAAGAACACTTACTGGTTTAAGAAGTTCATCCTTAGGCTGATTGGTCCCAATTGTTTTTTCATTTTTTGACTTTATACTAAACATTGCCCGTACCTATGACGCACGTAGCGCTCACCTTTAAAAGTGATGTTCAAAGGCTTTCTTATTGCGGTCACAGGTCGACACTATGTGCTCCATTTCACCGTATTGTTAAAAACAAATATAAGCGTCATCAAAAAATGAGAAATTGAACATTTTTGTTTAAATTATCAAAAATGTGCCTTAAAATGAGCAGCATTAATATGAACTCAAAATTGGAGAAACTTTGAAAACCAAAACTGTGAGTACAAATTTGTTTTTTATTTCATATTATTTAGTTTTGAAAAGTCATCTCTAGTAATCCAGAAATGACTTTTCATATACTACTGGGGACTGGTAAGGGAGGGCTGAAAGAAGGGGGTGTTAATAGTGGATTTTTACAATTTTCAAAGAAAACCATACCCATAATATGTTATTATTCGAAAGTCTATTAGGCATTGTGTTTGTAAAGGATGAGCCGAAAGCATGCCCCCCATGCAAAAAAATTACTGGCACATTCATTTCTTCAAATACTAATTATAAATGATCAATTATTTTATTTTTTCTAAAAGTAATTCTGGTCGTCCACCAGTGTTCCAGCTTTTGTCTATAATTTCAGAAAGCCCCGTTTATTTATAAAAAAATTTAAGAAATTTAAAAAACAGCCGAAATAATTCGAAGGCGGTTGTCATGCAG
Organism: Rossiulus vilnensis; assembly: GCA_034700785.1. Classification (NCBI taxonomy): domain Eukaryota; kingdom Metazoa; phylum Arthropoda; class Diplopoda; order Julida; family Julidae; genus Rossiulus; species Rossiulus vilnensis. The sequence goes on from JAQIXS010005875.1 coordinate 6,843, forward strand.
GAGAAAATTCCCGTTTTCGGAGGTCATGTAACATCTTTTTCAAATTTCTAACTTTTTGTATAAATAAACGGGGCATTTTGAAATTGTAAACCAAAGCTGGGACCCTAGTGGACAGCCAATTCTACATTGAAAAAATAAATCGAGCAATTATAATAAGTATTTCAAGCAAAAAATGTGCGAGTAATATTTTTGCATGGTGGGCATGCTTTTGGCTCATCCTTAAACCCCTCAACCAATCCCCCTACTCAATCACTATTTCATTACAGCATACCCATATGTCAATGAAATAAATGACACTTATTATTACTCCACCAATTTTTTTATTGGAAATTGATACAACAAGGTTTGAGGAAGCAAGTACAAATTCAATTTAGCCAATGACATCCAAAGTTTGCTGCCAAATCAAGAGTAATAAATTTGAGACCAGTCTCCAAATCTCATTTACACTGTAGCTTATTACGTTGGTGGCGTTTGGGAGCCATATATCCAGCTATACAAACAAACAAAATTAAATAAATGGTTAATCTTGTAGTTTGTACCAGGAAACCAAGTTTTACAGTTGAAAATCAGATATTTAATATCAAGCTTTTTAATGCAATGATTTGTTAGTACTGTACGAATAAATTGAAAAGCTGAAAAGCTATCTTTAAAAAGTACAGGCTTAATTAGAATGATGCCTGAAAAATATTGGACTGACTCAATTCTTTAAGCCTGACCCAAAAGAATACCCTAAGTAGAATTGGTTGCTCACATGCAACTGTATGATTATTTAACACTTGAAAATTCTCCGTTTATGCAGTGATTTGCAATAATGAAAAATTAAATAAATGGAGACAAAACCATTATGCAACCTCCTTCAGAGATTACATTGTAGGGAAACACTTATTTCCAGAGGTTGCATAACTGTTTTTCTCAAAGTTATTACAAACTTTTTTACAAATAAACGGGTCATTTTACAAATCATAAAGGACCTAATATATACGGGGAAAATGAACTTGGCAATTATAATAACAAGTATTTGAATGAAAAATGATTTTTTTGCATAGTGGGGATTCTTTTGGCTCAGCCTTTAGAAATGATTACAACTGCTAGAAGGTAACAAGAACAATTAACCATTTTACTCAGTTTAATATGGATAAAATATTCTTAGTAAAAATAACAAAAGTAAGTCGTTAACATGCAGATTATGTACATGCAGGTCTCATAGAAAATCGATTTTCACAATTCTAATTTTACTCTTACTTATAAAAATAGCAGCAATAATCAAGTATTATAAAGTATATTTAAAAAAACATTGATTACCCAATTCAAGAGAGCAGACAAATTGTTCTTGATGAATGCATCGAGTAAGCTGGCACATCCTAAGAGGAATTTAACACACATTCCCATCCACAAATAAAAAATGTGGAAATATGGTTGGCAAACTTTCCCAATGAAAGCATAGCTTTGAATTGCAGTTGTTCCAGCCCATCTATAATGGTAATTTATGAATAATCATTGCCTTAAATTATTATTAACGCTTGACAATTTAATAAATAAGGTCCATTTTTTGCAAATATGCTGTTGCAGAAATGTCTTTGTGGTGTCACATTGAAAACATACAGGTGGTAAAGGTTCACTTATTTAAATCTTCAGTTCAATTCAACTCAGTACACTACTAGCAGCAAGTGATATGCCATGTGGTAGGGGGATGTAATCCATCAACCCATTATCATTCCATGATTGCCACCTCAATGGGGTGTTTTTACATTTTTAAAATATATCTATATCATTTTATTACTTAATCCACATGATGAAATGCTCTTCGTGTATTGGTTATAAGATGACAGTTCGCTTCACCTGCCCTGTTTAAATGGACACCATCTATAATATGAATATGCTACGCTCAAGGTTATCTCGACGCTCACGGCCTCTGATTTGAGCTGTTTAAGAAAGTATTTGGTTTCCCTTGTGAATGGATTTTTGATTAGGACCGTCCGTGAAGGACGTCCAAAATTAGAGGATAGATTAAAGGATTAGATAATGGAGAGCAGTTAGATTATTTTGATGCCAAAGTTTAAAGTCACATTTCGATTTTCACAAGCCCTTGCATGTTGCGAGTTCATTTGCCTCAACACGTACGCTTAACGCAAGTGTTGTTGGAGAACACAAAACTGGGTGCCCATAAAATCTGAGAATACATGTTCCCAGAGCGAGGATTCACATGTTCCCTCTCCTTTCGTGGACAGCATGTTGCATGCACCACCTATGTGCTTCAGGGCCACTAGCCCTTCCACCACGTGGCCAACCATTTAAACTCCTTTTGTTTATTGCTAATAGCGGCCATCTTGGCTGTCCCCATTTAATTCCTGGTGCAGTTTCTCAGCCACCATCCTAAATCACCGCACTCTGCATGCACTGCATAAACACTTACCGCGCATTCCACAGTGCATGGATTTCCGCGGATTTCACATAAAACCGCGCTGTCACCCCTCTACTGTGCCGTTACCGTGCCATACCGCAAATCCCACACGACCACTGAAGCCTTCTGCTTCGCAGCCATTATTTGCTACTCGGTTTAGCGTGCCCGCGCCGAATGAGTTTGTCTTTGTGTCCACCCCCAAAGAGCTAAATCTTTGTATGTTTACACTAAATTACATTACGTGTAGTCGCAAAAAGCGTCTCAAACTGAGAGATAGGAAATTAGCATACTTGGATGTCAAAATTTGTAACTGAGAAGGGAGTTACTTTGGCACAAAATTTTTAAATCACAGTTAGCGCTAAATCTTCTCCATACATTTCCAGTATTTCCAAAAGAATAGAGAGCCATAACCAATAGGAGATTATTCTTCCTTGTGTTCTCGCATACAGAAAACCACACCTATAACGCACATGAAGCCGTAATGAAAGAAAAAATGGTAACCAGCAACAACCACATTGATATTAGCAGTAGTGAAGTGATAGAAAATTTTAACATTTAAAAAGAATCTTGTAAGTTGATGCCATTGAATGAAGACGAAATTGGTGTATATCTTGTTCGTAAATAAAATTAATGCTTTGCTAGTTTCATGTGCAGAAAGTTGCATGAAATGGTTATTTCCTTATCAGAGGAATTGTGCAAGGAAATCGAAATAAATAATTTAATTCCACAAGGAACAAGAGGGATATTTCCAGAAACGTTGCTGAAAACAACATTAGAAATTGCTAATAAACATATTACGCAATATCAAAGGAAAACAAGAAAGCTACAATCAAAGGCTATGAACGTCATGTAAAGAATGTTATGTTTGAATTCTATTTACTGAAACGACTAACTTCATTTCACCGTTACTTAAATTTGTAATTATAAATAGCAGGTTTAATATTACCAGCAGTCCTTTAGGGTTCCTGTTGTCCAATATATTAGATATACTGGAAAACAGGAACCCTAAAGGATTTAGTGTAATTACATAGACAAAAGATCAAACAGTTCAACTTTGACCTCTATTGTAGACACCTTTGATAAGGATGCCACAAGGCATCAAATCCACAAGTTGTATGTTAAAGGGAAATATCCCACATTTAGGATGCTTCATAAATGTACAAAACTGGAACTAAAAATTAAAGGTTTAAGTACATTCCACACGATGGTTATTAAAAAACTTGGATTCAAGTGAGTTACATTTCTGTATGAAAGATTTTTACAATGATTTTATTTGCCACCTTACAAATTATTTTTTGTTCAGGTATAAGCAATATAATGGAAGGAAATTCCTCCTGGAATGACATAAAATTTGACTAGCACAGAGCCAATATCTGACAAATTTTAAGCTGTTTATACGAGTTCGTTATTCACTAATGTAATTTGATGGAATAACATGTTGCTAATCCTACTTTCTCAAGTAACATGACTCGTTGAGCCAAAGTTGGATAATCAGTGGCATTGTTGGCAAGAGCTTGGCAATGGCATCTATACGTTAGACCAACATTGGTAAATGGTTGTTTTCTAATCATTGGTAAGATGTTGGTCATACGTACCTAACGTTTTAAGTACATGTAACCAATGTTGGTAAACGGTTGTTTGCCCACCATTCATAAAATTCTATCGAATGTGCTAGCTGATTTCTTGACAGAGGCGAGCGTGGTTAGAAGATAAATCTATTTATCTTTATTTCATCTGGCCATAACAATGGTACTCCAAAAATAGAATGGTTACAACAGGACTGGTGTGACCGCACGGCTCGGGTTCAAAATGGCAAGCGTCAAACAAAACAAACATGGCAACCGGGGCGCAAGAATACGGTGTGGGTCAGGTGATCGCCCCGATCATCTGACCCAAAACAACGGTCACGCCACGTGATGTTTGTGCAGAGCGCTGCATGGGGGAAAACAAAACATGTCCTTCGGTAATGTCGCCGCATTCCTGCGAGGTGGTGGCAAGGCGGACATCGTTCCGCATATCACGATTACTAAAAATTTGCATAAATTTTCCGGAAGAATGCGGCCCAGCCACTTCTCCCTTTTTGCCCCACCAAAAAACTCCTGCCGCAAGTTAACAATACTTCCCCATGACTCGTTTGCACCATGACTACAATTTTGACGAGTCACCCCTTATTTCCTTAAGGTGGGGAGTTAGGGTTTGCAGATGAGATGCGCTCAGAGGCTTTGTTAACACATCCACCAGATTACTCTTCGTCGGAATACATCAAAGGGAGAACAATCCTCGACTGAAGTGATCACGTACAAACCGGAGCTTGCGGGTAAAGTGTTTTGTAGAGCCATTCTCGACCGCGTTCTTAATTGCAAACATTGCCGACTCGTTGTCGATAAGGACCTCTACCATTCAAAACTCCGTGGGCATTACCGGTTTCAGCTCCTGAAGGATCTCGTCAAGCCAAATGAGTTCCTTCACCATCTCCACCAGAGCCATCG
>JAQIXS010005876.1:0-11732 GCA_034700785.1 Rossiulus vilnensis
GCTGATTGGCAATTCCAGTTGTCTTAGTTGTGCTTCTACAATGAAGAACATTGAACAATTGTGTCACAATAAGCAGACCACGTTTTACATGTATCCAAAATCGTTTTTTTTATGAGCCGTGGCCCCTTGGAACAAAACATTAATGCTTATTTTGGGAAGAAGTAAATTCGTTGTGTTCCATGATAAATTTCAAAATAAGAAATTATTCTTAGAGAAACAGTGCACAGTACTAATCATCGATCGATCGAGGCTGTTGATAAACAACGTTGTCAGGAAGGAAATGGGCTACGGCTCCGTATTCTAGCGAAGATAAACCAAGAAACCTTTGCTTTCTCTTAATTAATAATAATAATAATCATATTTTAAAGGAATATATCTAGAGAACTGTAGCCTAAAATCATGACTAGTGATCTTCTTCGAAAATTCGTGCTCCCTTAATGATATAGCTAAACGATTTTTTTGCATAGAATAGGATGCAGAGATCCGTTACTGGTAATGCATTTTTTTCAAAATAAAATATTATTCTAAGCTCCTATCATTGTTAACATTAAAAAAATTGTGAGGTCTCACTACCGTCGTCTATTGACCATTCGGCCCATGATTTGTTACCGGGCTCCTTTGTCGGGTGTGGATTTGGCAAAAACGGAATTACACTGAATACATCACAGATCAAAATATTTTTTATGATTAAATGAATATTATTAATTCCTAATAGGAACTGAAGAAAAAGTTGTGGGCGGTACGATAACGATATCATGCGGGGGAGGGGGGAGGTCTGAAAAACCCAGGTTTTATTAAAACGTTGCTTATTTACGGCCCCTTTTACATATTTTTTATTTAATAATTCCTGTCAAAAAAAAAGTGCACTTATAGTTGAAGCAATGAGGGAGAATACCAACCCGATGCAGCCGCAATTCTATTGGTGCTCTTTTACCAAGCACCAGGAATGTTTAAATTGGAATAATAAAAGGAGCATGAACAGTCGCCGCTAGTTTATTAACTAACAAAGACCATATCAAGGGTATGCAAGCGTGAGCAAAACAGAAGCCGTAACGCATTTCTACTAGAGCAGTTAAGGGGGCATATGCGCTGCATTCAGGAAATTGATGTTTTCAGCAATAAACTTTTTATACAGCATACTTCACGTGTAAAAAACATTCTAATCTTGTCTATATATCGTGCATTCATCCACCCCAATGTCGGTCGGTTAGGAAGTATTCTTTAAGATTGACGCATTTATGATGCGCAGTTGCACATGTTTACGTGCTGGTATACTCGTGCTGTCCTTTGGAGAATATCATCAATCTCTTGGCAGGAATACTTCGTAATTATGTGTAATTATCACCAAAATATTCGCCTATTTGATAATATGCGAGTACTAAAAATATACTCATTAATTCGTAAACACGAAGCCTTGCGCCCCATGCCATAGATCACTAAAAACGTTTACAAATTGAGGTTGAAGATTCACCCGTTGCGCCAACTAAATTATTCTTTAAACTATCAAATAGCACGCGAGCCATTTCACAGCTTTACGCTTGAAACATACCAAAACATTTTCTGGAGTTATAAACTTGGAAATTTGCACTACATTTAACGCCAATCAAATGATAAATTGCATTTATAAATTGCACAATTGCATCATGGTGTATTGCAGTTCCTGGAAGTTTAGTACTTTACTGCACAAAAGCGGAGAAAACTTGCCTAATCTTTCAGCACTTCTCTATTGGTTAACTTTCAAACTGTTTAAAATCCAGACAGTAACATTTATTCTTAAAATAGATTCGTTTACAGCTTGACAATCGTGTTTCGCAACAGCTTGCAATTTTTATCCATTCGATAAAGCATTTCAAGTCTATTCATTTTATGTGCGTTTTAAGTAATAAACCTTTCACGTTTTATAAATCGAGTACTGAAACAAATGCGTAGAAGTAACAAAGTTTTGAAGGTAACTATCATAATAATTGCGAACACAAAAATCCGAAAACAATCTGAAAATGCAGATAACAAAATTATGGATAAGAGTCCCGCAGAGATTTTTCCACCAACTTCAGGATATTTTTCCCCATCACCTAAACCGTCAAAATCAACGTTATTCTGCCCCGTAAGCATTCATCGATTCGTGAATGCTAATTTCCGCTCGACGTGATATCAAGTTCATTAATTAAAATAAGTTAATTAAATTTGTCCCGCCATATTATTCTGTAAATGTTTACCAAAGCAGCCCTTTCTAAAAAAATACAAATGAATCCCTGCAGACAACATATGGCGTCAGCAACTCATAAAAATACATAATCAAACACTTCCAATCCTGCCCCCTGGCGGAAAGGTTTATGTCCAAACAGAAACAAACTCGAAATTATTCTTTGCATTCATATCTTTTTTTTAAAACGACACTTTGCTTTACTTAAATCGCCTTAGCCGACTGCCGACAGCACTCATGGACTAACCCAATTCTGTGTCTGGTCAGATAACTTACTAATATTTGCAAAATAAACGTCTAGAGTGTAACAAACAAAGAAACGTGTGTCATCACTCTTGAAATGAGTGCTTCTATAGAAAAAAGTCAAACCACGCAACAACAACGTATTTGACACTTCCTTATACAAACGTTATTGTCCTACAAGTTTCATGTTTCCTGAGCTCTTTGTCAAACCGGTTGGTGACAAATCTTAAATTCAATTTCTTACAATAATAAATCCGAGCTGCTTAACAAGAAAATGAATGAACTGCGAATTCAAATGCATCTTTTTAAACTATAACATTAGTAATATATGTTCTATTTACTCCATTACTCTATTATTTCTCAAAGACACCATTGGAAGTTGGAGGTTTACAAAATATCAGCATTGATTCCGGGATGCTATTGTCAGTCCTATCTGCCCATAAACGGTACACTGGAAATTTAGAGCTAAAGAAACTCAAAAATTCAAAAGAGCAAGGAATTGCTGCAAAAAAAGGAAAAATAGATGCAGAGTTAAAACAATTTTAAGTGCCAAACCAAGGGGAAATAAAGCTTGCCGATTAAGTAAATAAAGGTAAGATGTCAGAAGTAGGATTAAATTCCAATGTAAGATCAAAATTCGAATGAAATATTGATTCAACTCTGAGCACATCTTGCACGTTACCAACGTGCGGTACACATATCATGAATTTCTTATTTTTCTTTCTTCCAACATCAACTAAACTGAAGAAAACGTCGGACTTGTGAAATACTCCAAGATTAGCATCAACTCCCAACGACACACTGTATATTCCACCGATTCCTCGCCAACAGTATCTGATCATCCTGTCACGAGCGTCTGATAAAATCAATCGCAATCCGTAAAAACGGCTTAATTTCCCGAAACGCTGAAACATCTTGACAGGCTGTCGTCATTTCCGCCTGTTTCTAACACGACTTCTACCGAATCATCTCGCAGGTATGTGGTACCTCGAGTGCCGTTCAACTTTGCAGAAGTCAGCAAATAGCAGTCCCCCTATTCCAACAGGAGGAAACGTGTTCGAAGACCAAAAAAACCTCACACCGACAGCTCACGCAAAACACATTTCGCGATTAGGGCTAAATATTTACAAACAAGGTAGAAACGGTTGGCAACTCACCCCTGGCAATGTCTTCTGTTCGTGAAGAGCTGTCTGCGCCCGGATGGCACTGTCCCTCGCACAGTACGTAAGAAAGGCACAGCCTGGAGGGGAAGAAGAAGAAGACGATGGAGGAGAACAAACACTCGATTATTCTCAAACTAAAAATCTTTCAGTTTGAGCTGATTGGCACGCACAAATCGGGCTTCGGCGAAAATATACTCCACACAGGACTAACGCTGCACGGCGAGCATTAAGAATAAACAAGGGCTGGGGTGGAAGTGGATTGAAAGGGGTAAGGTGCGGGGGTGAGAGCAGTGCCAGAAGAGATCGAAAAGAAAAACAACCCAAATAATTCGGTCACGTGTGACGACGCTCGACAGACACTGAAAAATCCAGGGTCAATGACGTGGCGTGGTGCGCTCTACAAGTACGCGAAGACGGCGGCTCCAGACGCTAGGATGGTCAATAAGGGTGGGGGATGGGGTGAGGGGTGAGAAGGATGCCCGATTGGGGGAGGCGCAGCGCAGCGCAAAGAGAATAGAGCAGGCGGGATCCAATACCTGCCAAGTAGTTCAAATCCGCGGGAAGCTGCCGGTTATTTTGCTCCGTTTTGCTGGCTTTTCGGCTACGGCAGGGCACGCGGTAAATTCCCCGAAAAATCGAGCAGGGCGGGTGGATGAAATGCTGCTGCGTTCGCGCGGCCCTGGTTCGGGCGAAAGGGCTCTCTTCGGCGGCTGCACGGCTCTTCTTGGGCCGTGTGCACGCACGCACACCACGCACAGACACGCACAACACCGCACTGGGAGCAGCCAACGACGACGCTGCAGTTCACCGGGAAAGATTCTGGAGCGAAAGCATCCGAAAGATGGTCGGAGCTCGCGTTTCCCTCTCTCGCTCTCACTCTCGCTCCCCCTGCAGCCGATCGTGGACCATGCACACCCCCCGCGAACGCCATTGATCGCGCCAGAGAGTGCAAGAACCCTCAGCGGTGGCGCCACCGGTCACCAGCGCCGCCCTTATTCAAAAGCGAGCCAGTGGGTCAGTGAGGCCCGCGCGCACCTGGACGTTTGGCAGCGCTTTGAATGGCCGCCGCGGGATCGATGCGTCTTGCGCGACGCGCGTTCGGGGGGTTGCGTGCAAATGGCGCACGCGTCGGGCACGTGGCCGGGGTTCCGCGGACGCACTCCCTGGAAGGGTTGACACCGCACTGGTCGTGGCCTAAGAGAGCCCATTACATGCACCTCGAAGCAAACAAGTTGGTGGAAGGAATCTTTTGCAGAGCCTTGCATTCAAATTAGGGCCCGTTTGGATTCATGCTACTAATCTTATTTCTTGCATGTCATTAGACGTTGGAATTCTCTTCCAAAGACATAGGCCAACAAATTTAATTTGGCAATGATGACGGCGGCCGCTGAGTAAACAATAACATGGGCTGATGGATTACACCTGAGGTTGGGCTCACATATAGTCCCTGAAACCATGCTGCAGAAACAAACTAAAGCAAATAGAAGTTAAGGTGGATGTCTACTTACATCATTAGTATAGACAACAGCAGTCTGTTACAGTTAGCTATATTAAGTAGACATTCAGTTTAATTTCACTTTGCCGGTAATTTCTTTTATCATTTTACTTTCTTTTTAATATTTTTTATTTGTGTGGCCCTCCCCTCTCGTGTGCACCACTGTTATCAATACAGTGCAATTTCATTAAAATGTAGATAAGTAATGTAACATGAATGCACTGTACACGTTGATACGGTCCCTTGGCAACGAAAATGTCCACGGTTTTAGTTAGAGATATTATTGATCTATGAACATTATTTTTAGGTAGTGATATAAGTGCATTGGTATTATGGTGCACCCTCTCCATTCTGTCTTTTTTTTAATCCGTCCCTGATTCGCAGTAATGGTCATGATACTTAACCACAAATCGATTGGTGTGAGGGAATTAACGAGGACTGAACTTGTTTCTGACGTTCGAAACGTGCGTTACGTGAGTCAGTTCTATCGCAGCGAGCACGACGTGAACTTTGTGTAGGCTACGCAAATAAAGTTGATTTTAGCTTCGCACGTTTTACGTAACTGTCACCGTTTACGTTTTAAGGTCCCTGTCTAGTCGGTTTAGAGGATAAATTTCATAGTCATGTAAAATGTATGACGTGCAGTGTAGGTTTTTCTTGGTTTGGGCGAGACATTACTCATAAATGTAAACATGGAAATCTATAAAAACGTGTGAAACGATGTGGAATTCACAGTCTGGCGAACAACAAACTTTCTTATCAGAATAGCTCCGTGTAAAAGATTTTGCTACCGTACGTTACACAAAAATGTTCTCAATGCAATACGTTTGGCAAACATGCATAGCGTCCTCATTATGCGGGAAAACCTTTAATTTGTTTAAATATTTTAAGACTATTTATGTAATTTTAGAATTCAAATCAATTAAATGGATAGTATAGTGAAATTCGTACAATTTAGTTTTAGATAAATAATTACAACAAAGGTCACATCTGAAGTTATTTCGAGTTATTTGCAGTTGTTTTTTCCTTCATAGATGAATACTAAAAACATGGAATAATTTTCGTTGATAGCATCGTTTTCATCCTCAACTAGAATTTGGAAAAGTCTACGATTAAGTTCCCTAAAAGCGTAGATTAAACCTTTTAATTTTTCAGATACTTCTGCATTACCAAAACATTGAGCTAGACAAATAATTCTGCACGAACCATTTCACAGTGCTCTATTCGAGCCTTTCAAGAATCAGGTTGAAAATGTATTAAGTAAAATGATAAACAGATTTAAATTACCCAGCAGCGTATGCTCACAGTAGTGTTCACCCTGCTCACAATGCGAGGAAAAACAATTGTGATGGCTTAATTCTACAAACGAGGAAAGCAGTGCTCTTATTTTACTCCCCCCCCCCAAAAAAAAAATTAAATTATCGATCCAAGTTGTTCAAATTCGAAATGAAACAGGCATATTAACCCAATGCAAAAGTGTTTGCTCAAGTAGCAACTCACAAATGTATCTTCAATTTTCAAAAGAAAAAAAGAAAATGTGAAGCGTCTTAGTAATAGAATGACTATTACTTGCTCGCACATGTTGCAAGCTGCTTTATCGGCAACAGAATTTCGGCGCTTCAAGATTCCATCGTAACAATCGTGTGGCCAATTTCAACGTTCATTTTAGCAGCTTCCAATGGCAAGTTGCGCATAAACACGCTGGCATATGCTGTAGAGATGCGAGTGGAACCCGGATGACGCCTGGTGCATGATTACACATCGGGCCCACGCATCAGCATCGGTTTTAAATACCATCTACGCTCGCCTAGGCAGCATGCTTATGCGGAATTATCGATCAGTGATGATTCAGAGATTCTCACAATGTACGCAGATAATGTCGAATTTCATGCCGTAGGAACGGGATCGCATTTAGCGGCGATTGCATGATACGGATCCATCGACCGAAATAGCATTCTTTATTTTAAGTGCACGTGGTTTTGTTGCACCGCCAGAAGACAGCGCCAGTGCGAATCGAAAATGGGCAAAACTAATTAAAAGTCTACTGACGAAGATCCCAGAAGTGAAAAATGCCAGAAAGTCACGCACTCGAACAGACATAAGCCACTCGCGTTAGGCAGCCGAAAATAAAATGGCGGCGCACGCGAAATCTCGGCTGAAATCTGCATGACCCACATATGCCCCATTGGCACGCATCAATCAATACACGGACATAGATTCTGATAAACAATCACCGAACGCTAAGCTCAAAGCTCAAGCCAGAACTTTTCCAGCTGATTTTGACTAACCAGAACTACGGTTATGGAGCGTCGAGTTAGATTCATCAGAGACATTGAAAGCGGGGATTCTTTCGTCTGATTTAATACGCAGAGCTGGAACACGTCCCCAGAGAATTATTCAACGTACAGGGTTATCTCTTCAGAATTGATAGGGTCATCGTGGTTTTATTCCCGATCCATGAAAGAAAATGTTGACAATTGAAGAATTTAAGCCTTCTTTAGATTCTGAACGGCACAACGTCAGAGGTACACTGTGTATAGTGTAGTGCATTAGGCATGTAGTACATTAATGAGAGCAATTAAGCTTGGCAAATTGGGTTGAGCTGGAAATTATTGCTGGCAATGCAATATGGCTATTGGAAGGGGGAAATACCAGTTTTTTTCTATATGAACAGAATTCTAAATTATTATTACTGGTGATGGAACTTTCACCTTCACAGAACATCGCATACTCCTCGATAGTATAGTGGTAAGTATCCCCGCCTGTCACGCGGGAGACCGGGGTTCGATTCCCCGTCGGGGAGGTTTCTTTTTAAATTTTTTGTTTTGGTTTTTTAATAATCTACACACAAGGCGTTTCAACTGTTTTGTCATCTACAAATGTATTAATCTGTTTTTTTGATCAACTTTAAAGTATGAACTTTGTTAACACTTTCTTTCAAGAACTGTAACAACTTCACTTTAGAAAATGAATGTATTTCCGACCGAAAACTTGAAGGTAAACTAGTATTAAACCAAATTCATACTGCGTGACAGGCGGGGATACTTGCCATCATAGTTTAGAAGAGATAGTGGAAGTGGAGTAGTAAAATGCGTTTTGCATGGTGTACCATCGAGGCTTCCTTAATCGTTATATAAAACCTAAGTCATATAATACTTCATAGATCATTCGAACACTATTGGCAATAAATGCGATTAATACGTTTAATACAAAAGCAGGTGTGAAGAATTATAACCTTCCTCGCAAACGATATAGGCCTATGTTACAGCTGCATGAGCATTCCACCCATACATATACCGGTATTTCACTGAGCAATATCATGATGATGAAAACTAAACTTAAACGCAAACTCGTTGCAGGAATGGATATTGTACAAGTCCTGCACCCAACATACGTGACCTAACGTGTCTGTCTGTAGTGGAGAAACTTCGGTCATAAACCATTACGTCATTTAGATATACATGTATATACAACATTCATTTTCAACGACACCCTATTCTCGAAACTTATTTCCCCCTCTCCATACGATTAAAGCACAGACCTACCCCAAATGAGACCTATAAATCTACGAGCCCCTGGTGAGGCCGGGACCCCATATCTGACGTGTAATGGGGCCATCCACCTCTTTTCGTTAAGTGACTCGCCCTGGGGATTATCATTCACATAATATGCAAATGTTATCAGGACCTTTGACTATGTATTCGCACCTGAATTTACGAAACAGGGTTGGTTCAATGTCCACCCTCGGAGTAAATTGGGTGCTTTGCTTAGACCTTGGAGAAAGTGCAGTTAATATAATGTACATGTACGTTACTTAAAGAAGCTATTTGCTATGTGTGGAAATAAGTAAAATAGAGACTAATATTACTGAGCTGTTTTTAACAGTTGATTGAGGACCTTTGATTTTTCTTGTCACTCTTTAGTTTCTCAGACTACTAATTCTTTTTAATTAAAAGAAGCGTTGAAAAATCGCAATTAGTCAAACTGTGCTAGATTGTCTCACTTAGTTCGTGCACCAAAGATGTACACTGCACAACAGTGTGCAACTTGGTGCAACCCCAGTGTTAGTATGCAGATAGCGAGTCAATGGGGAAGCCTAAATCCATGAACGTTAATTTATAGTTTAAAAAGGGCATGTTACAGTTAATTTTTATACTTAACATAATGTCAACAAAAATCGCATTGGCCCTATATACGGCATTTTCTAGACTTAATCGAACCATTAATAGCTATATTGGAAATGTGTGGCTTCCAGGCTAAAATGTGTGACATCATCGGATTTCCCTGTTATTTCATACAAGTACATGTATGCACAGAAATGGCTTGCAAGTGCTCAACAAGACACGTTTTTCGAGCGCATTTACTGCCAATCTCTGGAAGTTGAAGATCATAAATGCTTCTCTGAATAAATAAACCATGTCGAATTGCCAATCCTCCCGTGCGCAAATGTTTACGGCATTAAAAACGCAGTGATTGAAAGACAAATTGCACGTGACAGGAACTTCTTTTTACTTTGTTTCCAGCAATGACATTAAAAATCACAGATTTTATACGTTAGATTTTTCAGAAACTTTTTGAGCTGACGTCGCCGCTCTAATGATGATCGATACACTGTAAATGATGGCTTAATTATACTTCTTATCTGCGAACTGACGATCGTTTTTCAAATGCGTTCGAATTTCACGTTTTTATCTGCGCAGCTCAGCCATGGGCATAAAGAACAAAGACCGGTTTGCTTGGCTGTTATTTACGACCTATCATGTAGAAGTAGGGTTGCCATGGGGGTTGGTAACTCGGCATATGCAGCAGCTGATAATCACGGGGTGCGCGATATCAGCATTTCGAAAAAACCAAGATTTGATTGCCATTGTTGTGGGTTTTATTCTGACACTTGAATAAAATAGAAAAAAAAACACGTACGGTGTGTATAGCACTTTGGACATGCGAGCGAAAGTAGATTCTGTTCGTTTTTAAACTCATGTACATGTATGCTGCTGCTAAGCTGACTCAATTTCCCTTCAGAACTGCGAACACTATCAGAACTAGAAAACCTCAACAATGGCGTGCATTTAAAAAAATATAGACTAAAGAAACTTAACAACCAAAATATCGAACCTGACAATTTCGAAGCCAATGAGCAACATTATTTTGGCACAAAATAAGTTTATGGCATCAAGTGGGCGTGTTCACAAGACCACATTCATGTATGTTTTATTGCTGTACACGACAATTAAGCATCGGAGAAAAAATTCAATAACGCGAGTTTATGGCATTTCACAGGAGCGTGGCTCCATATTGCAATGCCTGAAACGTCATGGCATCGCACGTTCCGCAAACAAAAGTTATCCAAATAACGCGGGTCTCCTCCACGACTCATGCAGCGCTCAACAAGAGCGAATTAAATTTCTGTATCAAAGGCAACAATTTTCTTGAAGCAGCAGTTGTTTTGACGTTGGCGCGGGGATGCCATTAATTGTCTCCATATCTAAATATGTTGATTTTCGAAACAATGATACAACATTTGCCAAATTGCCTTGCTGGAAGCTCAGTGACATTTCACCAGCTTAAGCTTTGACTACGAGCATCACCGCACGTATTTAAGCTGAATCAAGGTTTGTCAACAAAGAGGACATTTGCATATTTTATTTTTTAGGGATTTTTACATTGCCAACTGAACAATTCGGAATTGGGCGAGTGGGCTCGGAGCGCAAAGTCCACGCCAGGAAAAAAGCACAGCTGTCTGTTTCAACGATGTTATCTTTTCCGAGCGAAACCCGTGCTAAAAGAGCACCAGTTTCCGATACTGGAATTAATTTCTCCAGTCCCGATCTATGAGGTCAGCCATTTAAGACGTCATCGGCCGATGTCTGTTATTTTAGCCTAACAAAGAGCCATAAAACGACTGCTCGTTTGCCTATAAATCGATGCCGAGAAGGCGGTTGCGGGGCTCCGTTCCGGACCAGATGGAAGAACACGAGCCCAGTCGTCATAGATCACGATCGACAACAATTAATTCGGCATTTTTTGTTTGATGCAGCGCAAACAAACGAGGGTTTAGGCCTCGGTGGCACATCGACTACATGGTCAGGCACAGTACCGTGAAAAGCACGCGCCATGTGCGTCCCATGCCGAACAAAGAGGCCGATGAACCGAGGGCGAGCAAGGTCCAGACACCCATTAAGCACTACCTGCATTTCCCACATGGGCCACACAAAAGGTTTACCAACACCGCTCGCCTAGCCCCGTTTCGGGCGAAAAAAAAAATAAAAAAACGCGCTGTAGTGTAGGGTTGCCCAGCGTCAGGAGCAACCAGGTGGATCAGGAGAGCGCACAACCATTGAACCTGATCCGGTTCTCATTGCGTACATACACCAGGCCCAATTAGGCAAAATAGAATTTTTAGAAAAGCCCTGCAAAGACTGACTAGCGGTTTTAGCAGCTGTCAACTTTGCAGGTCGGGAAGGGAAGGGATTTGATTTGTTCATGAGCGTACGTCCTGCGAGTCCGGGCTCGAACGGAAATTCTCAGTTAGAAATTGTGGGTACCTTTGTGCATGCCGGTCAGTTTGTCCTTGAGCACGGTGAGCTCGTAAATCTTGCCGAACTCCTCGAACATGGGCTTGAGGTCC
>JAQIXS010005877.1:0-11729 GCA_034700785.1 Rossiulus vilnensis
ACTGTTTATAACATAGGGGAGATGGGCTAGCCGGCTAAACGGATAAACGGCTAGCGGCTAATTCGGCGGCAGAGCTGATGATGACGTCACGAGTGTATGTTCTATATTTTAGAAAACGCCGCGACGTTCGATTCAACGATTCGATGAAGGTAGGAAAGCGCTTCTCATTTTACGTTCATTTAGATTAAGATTAATAAATAGTAGTTTGTAGAGTAATAGTTATTGAGTTCTGCGACCGGAGAAAAGGTAAGGTAGTGTTTAGAAAACCCGCGGCACTTCGGGTTATCTCGGTGAGAAAAAACCGATTTGCGGCCGTAAACGTACATGACTGCCATTTCGCAATAGTTTTAATCTAATGCGCTAAGCATTTCGAGAAGAAACAGCGAACGACTCGCTTCTTGCTTCCACGATACGATCGCAAGAAGGCATTATTAGATCAGACTGGGATTCGAGATGATACGTGTTTGAAGCAAAAATGTACGATCGAGTAGATTAAGTAGTGTATATAGATAGCATGGTGGGGGGCATCCAACATGGCCGGTCTTGTTGTTTTGCTCATCTTCTTCTTCCCCTCATCTTCTTCTTCCCCCTCAAGAGTGGGTGGTGGGTGGTCGGCAGGAGGGGGTTGCTACGCGACGCCTGTCAATCATCGAGGGGTGGGCGGGGCTTATGCAGGCTGGTTGCGAGATCTCAGAAAAAGGAAAAAGGGGTCTTCGCTTCGAAATGAAAAAGTGTTTTGCTGGTTAGGCTGGCATTTTCGCTTCGCACGTCTTTTTTCAATGCAGCCAATTTAAGTCAACGGCGAATGCTAATGCCTATGGCGAATTTCTATTGGCGGACATTGGAATGACGACTTCGCCTCGATATGATCACATTTTGCGAAATAAAACATAAATTATAAATACAAATAAAAAAATTAATTTCGGAAAATTAAAAAAACTTTTTTTTTTGAAAATTTCGCAAAAATTTGGCCAAAGCTTTTTCTTGGCCGATAATTTTTTTTCGCAAAAATAATAATGAATATAATAAAACAAATAAATAAAAAATGCGGAAAATAAATTTCGCAAAATTGCAGTAAAAATTTTGGAAAATTTCGCAAAAATTTGACCATAGCTTTTTCTTGACCGATAATTTTTTTTCGCAAAAATAATAATGAAAATAATAAAACAAATAAATAAACAATGCGGAAAATAAATTTCGCAAAATTGAAGTAAAAATTTGACCATAGCTTTTTCTTGGCCGATAATTTTTTTTAGCAAAAATAATAAAACAAATAAATAAAAAATGCGAAAAATAATTTTCGCAAAATTGCAGTAAATTTTTTGGCAAATTTCGCAAAAATTTCGCCAAAGCTTTGCCGATAATTTTTTTTGGCAAAAACAATAATAATAAATTCAAAAATTAATTTCGCAAAATTGCGATAATTTTTTAAAATTAAAAATTCAAATTAAAAATATATATACATGTATATGAAATTATTTTGACAAGTTTAAAAAAAGCATTGCAAGCACCAAACCAATTTCGCGAAAAAACGAAAATATTCATAATCGTTTTCGTGAATATTTTCGAAAAATCGTAAGTCATAGATTGAAAATTACTTTAAATTCTTTCAGAAAATCTTTGAATTTAGCTAAATTAATTTAGAAATTTCGCACACAAACACCTGCTGTCAAATTTTGGAAGTGATCCTAAAAAATCTCGTGTTTTTTTTGGGATTTTATTTGAGATTTTCTCAAATAAAACGCGTATAAAATGCACAGGTAACTTTTGCAATTCGCATAAATCAGCGTCAATTAGCGAATTCCGAAAAAACAATTCCAAGTTCGCGAAATGTCTATACGCCAAGAAAATTTACATAAATTCCCTTAATACATTTTAAAAGTATTCGGAAATTCTCCGATAATTTCCTGAAATCACTTAGTCCTCGAAAATACATGTATCTAAGTAAACATTGGGCTGTAGTTCGGTTTACGGGATGAGGATAATTTGCGACTGGGGCGTCTATGAGGCGTGGTGTTTTTAAAATAGTAATAGACGGTGTCCATTGCAAGGGCTTTCTTTCTTGTGTGGGTCTCTTAGCCCATGGGACGGCAGGTGAAATTTAAGGTTTTTTCCTATTCTAAACATAGCTAGAGTCTCGTCAAATCTGTTTGGCAATCCGCAATGCTCGGTAGCGATGCAGGCAAGCCCCCATTTAAGGGCATTAGGGGCATGGTGTTTTTTTTGGTTTTTCGTATTGCAATGTTGCTTCCACGCTTGTTTTTTATTTTTTATTCATGTTTATTATCGTCGGAAACCTTCTTTTCATTTTATGTTTTTTTCCGGAAATACCGTAAACCGAATTTATTCCAAAAATTATGGAACGTGTAGTGTAACTTTTTCGTTAGCCACAGGATGGCACCTTTGGCAACGACCAATAGAAGGCGGCAAAGTCGGAAAATACGGAAATTAGAAAATAGAATTGGCGGCAAATCTTTGTAATCGTTTGTCACCCATAAGGATTTAGTTTTACGCTTGTAAAACCGAGTATTTTTTTATTGTAGCTGCCTAATGTGACATGCCATGAGCTTTTTTTTTTCCGATGACTAATACGAATACATTCGGTGGTTCGGTACAAGTAAATGAAAAAAAATTGCATTAAAAATTTGGCAAAATTCGCAAAAATCCTAAAATTGATTTGTATAATTCATAACTTATAATTGCAACCTGCATGTAGAAAACCACGTGTGAAATTATTCAAACTAAACGTTTCGGTAAATAACCTCCACCTATTCAATCGATTCGCTGCTTTTCATATCGATATGTTACGATATCGATGTAACGTTCGTAATTTCGACCATTTCGTTTTTATTCGAGTTCGGTCTTTCGAAGAATGAGGTTGTGCGCTTGTGTTTTGCGGAGTCTTCTTTTAATAAAGGAGACGATTTTTGTGTGTGCAGATTTGTGCAAACTGAACGCGAGAATGACTCAAGTCGGTTAATTGCAGATTTTTCGGCGGTTCGGTGTCACTGAGGGCCGATGAACTCGCGAAAGTTCGGAAGAGAGCGGGCGCCCAAACCGCGGTAGAACTGTCAAATCAACTGGAAACCGAAGTGAAAAAAACCGTTTCTTTCAGGTAATAATAATAATAATACCAATTTCTCTTTCCGCATATACACGCTTCCGATAACTGATTTCGTTACTATAAGCGAATTAATTCCTTAAAATCCTGCTGCTTGATAAAAGAATAGCGAGCGGTTCCGCTTCGGGAAATTGACATTTCACTTGTGCAAGTTAGGCTTAACTTCGATTTCACTGATTTTATTCACGCTTTAGCAGCTCGGGGTCTCGAGGCGTATCGTCAGCTCGATTCACGCTCTTGTCCGCTGCTAATCCGCGAAAATCTATCGATCTTAACTAAAGCCAGGTAAATAAGGTAATAACGTAAATAACGGGCACCGAACCTAATATCATCAAGGTAGTGCAGGGAAACCAACGAGTCCTGCAGTGAAGCTATTGGAGTTTCTTGAAATTTTTTGACCTGATAACTTTGATAAGTGAAAAGAATGACCTTTTCCCTTATATAAAAGATGGGTACAACATGACCTGAGAACGAATGGGAACCGAGTGAAGTCGAGGACACACGAGCGTGTATCAAAGGGAAATCGGCTCTATACCATATGGTGTATAACTTATCATTCTTATCAGGTGTTATTTTAATCTTAAATGCATGTATAATTTAATTCCCAGTGATGTGTGATTCTTTACCAGAGTTGGCCCTTGGGAGCATAACATAAAGGTGACTTGGGACTTGTCGTTATAACTTTTTTATTTCTCTGGTCAGTAGAACTTGGAATTTGTTACCGTACCAAGTTGTGTGTGCTCCAAGTTTAAATATCTTTCGTAATAATTTAAACCAGTTGGAGCTTCATAAACTGTCCAATTGTGTATTTTAATATTGACGGGTCCATGTAAGAGGCATTATCATTCTGCCCAATTGCTGTCCTTTTCCTTCTTGGAAAACAAAGTAATATTAGCGTTATTCCTCGTTAAATACAGAGTCGCTCGAGGCAACAAACGAAGCAGTGGTCCGATCTTGCAAATGAAAACGATTTTCCTTTGATGCGCTACCTCGCTTCGGATAGATAGGCCCATACATACTGTAGGTGCACATTGCTTACTGTACATATTTTAACAGTTACACAAGATTTTCAGAAACGTTTAAAACCTTTTTGCCAACCTAACTTACTTGCACATTTCAGGGTGGCACAATTGACCATCTAACTGATCAACTAGAAAGTTTTGATAATTTATAAAGGAAATCGCAAAGTTCACGTTTGTTTTAATTCTGTCACTGTAGAACAGTGTTTCTGAAACTGTGGCCTGCGAACCTTAACCGGTCGGCAGGAGAATTACGAAAACATATTTTTCTGACTTAATCATCACACAGACATATTTGTAAATGTCTGAATGGAAGACTTAAAAACGAATGTGTGTATGACAACAAACTATGTTAATGAATGCTGTTCTATAATTTGGTAAGTGGGAAAATGTAATTTGGTGATAAGGTGAGTGGTCCGCAAGAGTCACGAAACTGTCGTGTTGTAACGAGGAAGTTGCAGCACCTTGCAACCTAGCAGTCCAAATTATTAAAAAGAAAAATACTTTGAGCTGGCGCCAGATTCTTTTACCGGTGAAGTTTTCTTGTCAGTGGATGGCTTGCTATTAAGACAACTAAAATCACATGTATGTGCTGATTTCAGCAATGTCCCGGTGAATTGCTATTCGCTGGATGATGTGGACTGATGCATTTCGGTGAATTAATGAAAATTGATAAGCACTTAAAATATGAGTGTAATGTGATATGAATATCTAACATCCTGGCAACACGGAGCTACTGCGTGTGATGATATTAAATTCTTCATCATCTAGCGTTGAATTTCGGATGTCATTTATCCAACTTTGCTCTCGGATTGTGTAGGCTCAAATGACGCCTAGCTAATCATTTCCTACTTCGCTGAACTTTGAGATGCTTCAGATTTCTGACACAAACATAATCGGCACGAAAAATGACCCTTTTTCTCTTCCATTGGAGTATCTTGCCCCGCATATTTGACCTCTTGCATCCGCGTCCAGAAATTAATGCGGTGTCATATGCACTCGTGTCCCAGTTAGCAGCACCTCTCTCATACCTTTTGTGCGGTATAGAAACGTGGGAGGGAAGGTAAAAGGCAAGCGTGACATCATTATGATCTTATTGTTCGAATGAGCTCAACTCTTTCCTCTCGTTTTCAGGTTTCTCGCATCGTTTGGCATTGAACTGCCGAAACGAGGTCTCCGCAAACATCTACGAAGGCCTACAGGCAGCCATCTGATCGCTTTAACTAACGTTTTTTTTTTTTGCTAACGAAATTAATCCTCAGTTTTCCGTTTCGTTTCACACAGTACTGCCTAAACCACCGAACCGAAACCAGTCGGAGGCCACCTCCATTCCGTGCCAACTGGCTCTACGACGTGAACACAGTCTGGGCATTTTTTTTTTGGTCCGGTCAGTTTGAGGAAAACAACTTAGCCGCGAAGATGGCCAACCTGATCAGTATTGTCGCGTGAGTATGCTTCGGGTTTTTTGCGACCACTTTCAGACTAATTTTGACATTCGAGACATTTGATGAACCTGGCTCTGGCTTAACTCTAAACTGATATACCCAAATCTTGATGAGGAGGGCAATACTTGGGGGGAAATCATGAGAAGATGTTTTGTGGTTTAAAGCAGTGTGTTCATTCGCTTTATGTTTATATTTGGTTTAAAAAGCTTGGGAAATGTGCTTATATTGGCAGCCTCAATATCTGTTCAATTCTAGTCATTTTTTCATTTTCTGGTTGTTTTTTTGTGACAAAAAATATCAATAAAATTTGTGTTAACGTTCTTCTCCAACTGAAAGCTGCTGGTTGCCAACGAGAGATAAGATTACAGCGCTTAATACGCATATTGTAAAATTCGACAAGTGAGGCGTTCTTCCATGTAATTTTTAATGATTAAAACATCAGTAATATGTAATGATGTTTGTTATTATAACTCTTTGAATTTGTTTACTTTTTGAAAAAAAAAATACTGAAAAAGCGATATTTAAGCTTTTATTGGCGAATAACGTTACTATTTTCTGTTCTTCTGTTGGTTATTTTAAATACTTATAACTGAATTTGCCTACCACAAAATAACAGTGCAAGGGTGCATTAGTATAAAAATTTTCTGCATTTGGTGTTCTTATTAAAACTCCACCTTCTTTTCTAATAATTTCTATAGATAAATTTTAGTACTACAGCTAATTTATTCGTCAAGTGCGAATTTCAACAACGCTCCTTCCTTTCACTTTCTCAACAGTTAAACATGTGAAGCATAATTCATTTTATAATCGCTAATTAAATCAAGCGTTGTTTATTATTTTCAGTAATTAATTCGATCAGCTGTTTTCGGATTCCTGGATGCATTGCACCCGATTGTCGACGCATGACGCCCATCTGTTTCTCCCAAAGATCGAATCTGCTGAACGCTATAAACAGAACAAACAATGTCTATCCCTCGAAAGTCTCAAAGACTATTGGCAGAGAGTTGACACTCATCTTACACCGGTGGAATTTCCTTCAAGTGCCGGTAGAAACGTTTTTGCCTAGATGCCGGCGCTTTTGCCTCAGTCGCGCTCACTTCCGTCGCCCGAGAAGCCGATCGGGGCTGGCAACAAGTGCATGCTATGCACCCGACGCGCAGGAATGCCTCCCACTGGAGCCTGTCCGCAGCAAAACCCTCGTTTGGAGGTTCGAACAGCAGGACAAGTTTCTCTTCCAATACCTCAGAACATGCTTTGCCCGCCTGGGATGTTACGTTGCAGTCGTGTTCATTGGCCATCATTTGCCTGCTCTCTGTTTTGGGCAATTTTTTGGTGGCCTTCACTTTGGTCAGAAAAGAGCAGTTGGTGCTGCCTAGCAACAGGTAAACAGTTTTATGAGGTAACGATCGCGATCATGTTCAGGATTTTAGACGAGCATAATGAATGTTCGCGCAAAAATGGTAACTCGATGAATTTGTTTAGGGTACAATTTCATAGGGTTTACGCCACTTAACATTTGTTCCGCAGGCTTGTTTTCAACTTGACCGGTGCCAATTTCGTGTTTTCCCTGCTGGTCCTGCCTTTCATGGTGGCCAGCGTGGCTGAGCAGAACTGGCTCTTCGGCATTTTCTGGTGCAACTTCACTGCCTTTGTCACTCTACTGGTCGGCGTGGCAAGTATTCTTACTTTGGCCATGATTGCGGTTGACAGGTGAGCCATTTCTTGCGATTCCTTCTTGCGTGATGAATGCTTGTGTATGTCGAGGGGGTTTGTGTTAAATCACTAGTGTCATTGGGACAAGGATTCTCCCAACTTTTTAGTGTAAATAATGTTTAAAAGTGATCGCCGGATACACAATTTAAACTTCGTAGAAGTAGAATTATGGTCTACTTCTTCAATTCCGTTTGTTTCAATTTTCTAACTTTGCCACGAGACAGTCATTGCATTGATGCTTGATGCATTTCTAGGTATTACGCAATCGTTAAGCCCATGGTCTACACGTTGACCATAACCACATCGAAATCCACTGCCATGCTTCTTTGGGTGTGGATCCAGTCGTGCGCTTGTTCACTGCCGCCACTTTTTGGGTGGTCCAGGTAAGCAATTTTTCCGCATTTTTGCAGGTTTTTTTGTCAGCAAAAAATCAGATGTGTGAACTGTCCCTTGCTACGTGAACCCAGTTGCCAGTAGATAGTTTACATGGGGAGGTTTTCGACAGTCCAAACGATAGCTTTAAGGCTATTCTAAAAATTATGAACGTTCATCTGTGCAGAGATCATGTTTAGACCTCATTTGACCTCTGGCAAGTAGCGCTTTCGAATTGCTCTAAATGTTTGATTTGGCTGTCGAAACTCGGTACGCTACTGTCAGCAAAGATTTGCCATGTAGTTAAAGGGTGTACATTGTATTTTTCTTTTATTGATCAACTTGATGGTCACCATCATTATTGCCAAATTGAATTTCTTTTACCTTGGTGCTATCCTTTGAAAGAGAATTAAAGATTTTCTCCACCAAATTGGAATTCACAGGTTAAGTATTTTTTTTTCAAAACGACCCACACATAGGCTCCCTTCTGTCTTGATGGTAGTGTTTCCCACTGGAGACCCTTGATCATTTGGGAAACGCTCTCATCTCACTGCTATTTAATGGTGAATCAAGCAACTCTACTGTACACTATTTCGCAGTTTTCTTATAAACCCTTGATGCAACGAATGGAATTCACTAGGGACGCCCAAGAACTCCATTGCCTCGTTTCTTGTTCCAGAATTTATTCGGATCGTTCTGTTTGCACCCGCAGGTTCGAGTATCTAGACACGACGGCAGCATGCACAGTCGCCTGGGGCGCGAGCATCTCCTACACGCTGTTCCTGCTACTGTTCTGCGTCTTCGCACCGTTCCTCGTCATGATTGCGTGCTACTACCACATCTTTCAAGTGGCTCGCGCCAAGAGCCGCAAGATCCACGTGGGCACGGTCAGCGAAGCGCCATCCGTCATCGCCCCGGCGCTCACTGTTCCTCCCGTCGCGCTGGCAGGCTATCCCAAGCCGCAGCACCGCCTTGTAACCCTGCCCAAGCGCCCCTCGTGGGCCCTCCTCTCGTACAACACCGTGTCCAAAGGTATCTGGACCATCTGCGTGCTCCTGGGCGCCGTCCTGCTCACATGGCTGCCGTATGTGGTTCTGGCTGTCGTGGAGATGGTCTGCGGCGGCACGTCTTGCGCCCACCGCCGTTTCCAGGTGTTCGCCACCTGGCTGATGTACTCGAGCGCGGTCGGATACCCCGTCGTCTATGGTCTGTACAACAGGTCGATTCGCAAGGAGATCAAGCTGTGCCTTTGGCCGCCCGGTGCCAAGGCGCTCAAGGGCCTGCCGAGACGCAACTCCCGCAGGTTGAGCTTCACCGGCAGCCTCCTGGAATACTCGCCCTTCCGAGGGAGGAGCCACTCGAGGAGACCGTCGATCGAGTACAGCAGGGCCTCCATCGACATGGGCAGCTTCGCGCTGACGCGTGCCGGAGACAGGAAGACTAGTCAGGATTCGGGTAATTATCACCTGTTTATTAAATATTTTCTCGATGCAGCCCATGACGTCATCACAAATTTTCGCCTGTGCTTAAATATAGACAAAAATCCATTATTAATTAATTAAATTTTAGAAAACTATTCGTTCATATTCTTAAAATGATGTACAGTATAAAAATGCGGTATAAAATAAACCGATTAAACATACTTAATGAGCAGTTTGAAAAAGGGGCCTGAATTTCCCATCACATGCTCTGCACGGCCCTGCCTACATTAGAAACAGTTTTAGTCAAGTTTAAGTTAATTGCCAGAGATGCACAGGAAAAAAACAACGTTTAAATTGTGAATAAATATTAATTTCACTATTAAAAATACAATTGCCCAGAAATTACTAGAGATGCAATAAATTGACGTCTGTTATTAATAAATACCACCTTTATGTCATTGTACGTTTGTTTTTTTGCTACAGAATTTATTTCCAAAAAATCAGGGAAATGAATTTGTAAATTTTAGCACGAGCCCGGTAATGTTGATGCTTGTTTTTTTTTCATATCACCCAGGTGCAATAATGATGGAGAGCGACGCGGATGGCGATCTCGCCTTTCTTCCTACGTATTGGAGCGGTCGTCTGTCTTCCTCCCGTTTGCACCATTTTGCCGCCAAGTTCCACAGGTTGCGCGACTCTCGTTGTGGCAAAGTGCACCCCCTTCCCATCCTCGACGCCATCAGCATGGCCGTCGAGGAGCCGCCAAATTCGGCCCGGTGCACGGAGGTCGCCATGGTCCACGCGGAGGCCGAGCCCAACACGGACATAGGAAAATCCGAAGAACCAAAGGGCTCGCGCGAGATTCCCTACTTAGGTGAAGGGGAATCTTTTGCGGAGACCGATGGAGCGACGGGATGCACCGAGCAATGTTTGTTCACTCAGAAATCGAGTCTGGTACGAAGAGGCGAGAGCGTCGACGAGGGAATCGGGAATGACTGCATCCTGCAGGACGTGGACTGAAGATGTTAGGTTGTGACTTCAATCTTCTCCCATCTCCCTAAAAAAAAAGCAAAACAAAGCAGGGTTCGTGCACACCTGGAAAATAAGGGAGAATTTTGCTTATGGTCGAAAGCCAGGGAAATCCCCTATTTAGTTTTGAGTAGCACTTTCAACAGAAAGTGTTCCTAGGTAGGCCCCTAAGGAGTTGATTCTAAATATTAATATCTTCGATTATTATACTGAAAAAATGCAATTGTCGAGAAACTCCTAGAGCTACAAAAAACTGATAGTTTCTTGTTAATAAATATTCCCTCTTGATGCTTTTTTTCTACAGAAAATGATTTTGTGAATTTTAGCACGAACCCTGCAAAGTCAGCTGCACCGGAATTTGAAAATCGTGTGCCTTTTTGGGGTCACGAAGCCCCTAATTGTCGGGATGTATTTTTGAAATAACTGCGTTTTGAATAGGATCTGTCAAACTTTGCACGCAAACAGAAAACCGGTTCAATCGATAAAGATGCAGGATGCTCCGTCCGTTTTTAAATCCCAGTTGGGCTTTTGCTCGAAAATAAGTGAAGATTATCACGCCTTTGCTCCGAAATAAAGCTCGATTTCGGACCGCCTCTGAATCCCCGGCGTAAAGATGAACTACTTATTTAATCGCAATTTCGAGCTTATTTCCTGCAAAACAAGTCGATCAAAACAAAGGTAACTCTTTTATTTATTTGTACATTACGTAGTTTTTCCTACGAATTATATCTGCTTTTATGGAATTTTCACGTGGACAAAAAGCAAAATACGAGACGTTTGTAATACAAACAGTGCCAGGGTTTTTCCCTTATGCTATTTATTTTTACTCTTGCAATTTATTATAAATAAAACTGTTTGTCTTAATCGTATCGTTTGTTTTTGGTTTTGTCGGATTTGGTTTTTGTTATTGTGTCGGTGGAATTTCTTTCTGGTTGTGTTTTAGATTCGTTCTGAAAACACTCCTAATATGTAGCACACACCAAATTCTTCTAATCGTTTTTCAGCAAAATATCAACATTTTTTTTCAGTTTGTAATAAGCCGGGATCTGTTGTTAGTGTCTTATGCGCTCCTAAGCTGAACTTTAGGGATGCCCACCAAGCAAAGAAATTACACATTTTTGCTTTAAATGCTTAAAATACTTGCTAAATTTATTTGCCCGAGTATCCGCAGTGTCGTCCACTAGGGTTTCCGTTGTTTTATAACTTCAAAATTCCCCATTTACTTACCAAACAACATAAAATAAAAAAAAACGTCAAGTGACCACCAAAAAGGGGCTTTCGCTGCAGTGCAACTGGGTTGCATTCCGGTTTTATTCAAATTTATTCAATCTCTAGTAAATAACCGTAGTGCTTGTTTTGAAGCAAAGGATTATGGGGGTTTTGCCACATTTCAGCACTAGATGGCAGACGTGTCAGTCTTGCCATGTAAACTCACGCCATAATTCTTTAGACCGAAAGGCTTTAAAGTTTAAACGGTGCGTGTAAACGTAGTGATTTTAGCGGTTATAATAAGTATTTGCGACAAAAGTATGGGAATTTGTTTTTCACGTTGGGTATATCATTTTGGCTCAGTTCTAGAATGACGTCGTGCAATGTACCAAGATCTTTC